>LPNX010180643.1:11679-24597 GCA_001517045.1 Pseudotsuga menziesii | reverse complement strand
TTCCCTTTTTTTGGATAAGGTTTACAACCTATAATGCATTCAATAGATATAAAATATATAATTTGTGTTCCCCTATTTATGCAAACTAAATATGTATTTCAAATTTTCCAAATTATGCCAATACATAAAATATACTAGTACATGCACATAGTTTGTGGTTGGATCATGCTGATAGGGTTCAAATGGTTGAGAGATAACAATAAAATGAAAGACAATTTGGAAATTTTTTTATTCCTCATATTATTCTAGTTAAATGGGTTCAACTTTGACTTATCCATGCCTAGATACATGCTATCACTGGCATTCTTCTTATTATCCATTTATCAACTATGAATTATTTTTTATATTCTTGTTTTTTAATGTCACATTCTTATAGTTATATGCCATGAATTGGTGGCTATCCATTCATGAACTATGAGTTATCCATGCATCGCTACGAGTTATCCATTCATCAGCTACCAGTTATTTTTTATATTCTTTTTTTAATAACTGTTTATTTTGGATTTTGAACCACTGCCATACAATCAATATATTGAATATAGACTTGTCTCATCCTCGACTATAGATGAAAAATCATAGTATGTAACACACCACAAATCTAAAATAAAAACTCCTATCGACATAAAAATATATCAGTTTGCAAAACGAACCATAATTATTTTCCATTAATTATGCTACTAACACATAAGTTGTATGACAAGTATACCATTACTCGAATTCAAATAATAAATAAACATTAATTGACTTGATTGATCCTTAGGCCAAGTGTGGGTTCATAAAATGTCATCCATAAGTAAAGTGAAATCTCTATAAAAGTTGGATTTAACAAACACCATGAAAAACATTGTGATTGAATCTTAACTATAAATTTTGTCGATCAATTAACACTTTCTGATCAGAACAATTAAAAGCATAGAGCCCTTTCTCTCAATGTTTGAATAAAATTAATTGTTTCCTGCAAAATAGTGATCCTAAGTGGATTCATTAACAATACCCTATGAATCTTATTACCAAGCTCTGCTAACTCTTGAATGCACCATAATACAAAACAGAGTATTGAGAGAAGAAGAAACAAATTTGTAATAAAAATAATTGGGACCTGCTGAATATAGATCCTAAATGGATGCAATAGAAATACCGTATGACTCTGATTTCCAACCTATGTTAACTCCTAAATTTGTCATAATACAAAACAAAATAGTGGGAGGAGAATAAACACATTTGTAATAAAAATAGTTGGTACCTTTTGAATAGCGATCCTAAGTGAATGAATTAATAGTACTATCATGTACCCCAATTTCAATAACATTTTATGTTTAAGAAAATACTATATTTTAATTTTATTGTAAAGTTTGTGACTATTGACAAAGTGGGGTCAAGGGTGATTATAATTAATTATATCAAATATTTTATTATTTAATAAATAAAAGATGAGACAAATAGCCTAAGGAGGCTGTTGAATGAGTTTCCACTGACCCACTAGGAGGAATAGACTGTGGTGAGAGAAAAATGACACATGGCAACATCCTCAACCACTTTTAGCTATTACAGGGGGAAACTTCTCTAATTTTGTGGTCATCTTCTTCAAGAAAGTGGAACAGAGCAGGTGGATCATTGATTGAAAAACTGACCAAAAGACCTCTAGGCATGCATATATCTATACATCAAATTTAGCAGGAAGGTTGTTCAATTTTTACCTTATGAAATTTCTGAAGTGGAGAAAAGAGCATAAGAGATTCGATGAGGGGAAAGTTAGAGGTGGTTTGAGTGTTAAGACTATTTTCAGAACTAGTGTAGCTTGACAGCTGAGTTTTATACTGCTGAGGACATAAGTACTATTGTTAAGTACTTCTGTTGAATTGTAGGGGTATTTAATCCCATTCCTTCACATAGTGCTTTCATCCTGGTGGATCAGCAGATAGGCTCGGGGGTCCTAAGACAAGCAGTTGAGCTATCTTCAAGAAAAGGTTGGGTGGAACAGGCTCCTTGCATTGTTTGTCTCTTCTGCAAGTTACCAGGTTTCACTGTGTTATGTTATCTATCTTTAAGCAAGCAAATTACTGAAATGGAAGTAGTCATGATTAGATTTACTATTATTATTTAGAAACTTGCATCTGCAAATAGAGTGTTTAAGTCTTCTTTTATTCAGGAGAGATTACTTGTATATGTTTAACAGAATAAGTGAGCCTAAAATTAGAAATTACTTGTTAATTAGAAAAATTCCATTCTGCATTTTTCCACTCATCTTACGATGAAGTACTGTAGTACATAAGGTTGTTTAGAGGTAAATAGGAATGATTATTACATAGATAAAAGGAATTGAAAACTTCTTAAACATTGAAATCTTTTACTGTTATTTCAGCTAATTATCATAATGATTCCATTTCTAGAACTTAAATTGTTTTATAGAAACCACTAAATTTTTTTACTTAGAGTCTTTCATATCAAGCTTTTGTAACATAATTATAAAAATATGTGTATTATAATAAGATAAATTATTAATGAAATACAAACTAATTATTTACTCTTAGTAAAGAAAACTGATACTTTATTTTAATACCATAAAACCTATATTATAACCATTGTTACTCTAGTTATATTATAATAATTAATACACAAGTTAATCCTCAAAATGTTTCTTTTAAAAATCTAGCACTAAAGTTCAAGTTGTTCAGTCAAATGACTATTTTGGTTAGAATTGTAATACCTATTGAATTACTACCTAAATTAAATACCTAGTAAACAAAGATATAAATAACCAAACAACTCTATTGTTATAAATTATAAACTGTTTTGTTTTCAAAACCCTAAGTTGTTATTATAAGCTTTCATATTCATTCTAGAATCTATCATGAATCAAGATAGATTCTAACTCTTCCTTTTAAACAGACAAACTATGATAATAAAACAATTGTATATATCGAAAATCAGAAGTTAATATTTTAACCTAAATATCAAACTGTTCATTAAAACAAAACCCTAGGTTAACTCCCTTATGGAGAAGATTACACAATTAGAATAGGAATAATTAGTTCTCTAATGGCTTTACCCATTTTGCAGCCATATATCAATTTACAACTAATTATTATCATAAACATAAATCTATTTTTAACAAGCATAATTCATTCTACAACTGAAAATTACAAGAAGAACATAATTACTCACACTTGTTTACATTTTGGTCGTAAACTCTGCCCTTTATAAACATAAGGAAAATAAATAGATTCTTTTAAATTATCAATATTTTAACCATTACAGTCACCACATTAATTAAAACAAAAAATGATTAAACATATTCGTAGCCACAAAAGAGTGTTGTGGTTGAACAAAAGGTCGAGGATGCTTCACATATATAATCATAGTTTTGAACTACGTTTTGCAAAACCTTGAAACATTATTATATTTACCCTATTCATTCTTTTAAAAGAGCCGTATCTCACTCGAGAAACCCTAAGGGTTTTTCACCAGCCTCTATCACTAATCCCTAAACAAAACAACAAATATACCACAAGTAAATGTTGAACTTCACAGTAATAATACACAAGCACCATTGTTATCACTACAAACACACCACCGATGAAGGGTACCTCACAGTTGTGACCGAGGAATACCCGAAACCCTTCAAACTCTTACCCTTCATCTTTAAACAAATTTCCTTCAACTTTTGACTGGCTATTGCCAAGTATTCCCCCCCTATCATCAAACAAACAAACGAATTTCGATTTGTTAGTATTTAGCTGGTGTAAATATTGATAAATAAAAGAAATAAAAATGCTGGGAGGTTTCCATAAAACTTACCAGTGTAATTGTCAAGATTGCAGTCATGGCAAAGAACTCGAGTTTCAGTCCTGATAATGCTCAGACAAACAAGAGTAACCATTCTGTAATGTTAGGGTCATGGTTATGGTGAAGAACTAGAGCATCAAGCATGCTAATCCCCATGGCCAAAACAAGAACCAGAGCTTCAACCTGCTAATGCCACAGAAAATAAAGAGAGGAAACTATGCAGGGACCCGAGGAAGTCGGTTATGGTAAGAACCAGAGCTTCAACCTGCTATTGCCATAGCCAAAACAAAAACGATGCTGTTGTAGAGACCTGAGAAGGCCGAGGGTCTGTCAACACCACTCCTCCAAACAATGAACTGAGAGAGAAAGAACGAGTTAGGGAAAAGTATGAACGTATATGCTTAGGGTTTAACGCCAAAACCCTTCATCTAACAAAAAAATCAACACATGGATTCCATTACCATCGAAATACTTTGGGTTTCGATAGTTTTTAACCTTCACATTTAAACCCTGCAAAGTGTATAATACAATACCATTAATTTGGTTTAAATTTTTAAACAAGTCAATTGGTATGTTGAGATTTTGAGCTAGATTATAGTTTCTATATATCTATATATATGCATTGTCAAGTCCTAGATATGTTAAATATTATAGTATGCATTGAATTTATGCTTGGGTTAGTGTATATGTTATGTATCAAACATATATGCTTCAGTTAGTGTGTATGTTATGCATCGAACATATATGCATAGGTTAGGTTTGTTTTATTTGTAGTTTAGTATCTAACTACAAAATAAAAATAGTAAAGATAAATTTTAGAACTAAGGAAATTTCTAGGATTTACATAGTAAATTTCATAGTTATAAACCAATTGGAAATGTATTCGGGCTTTTGGGTATTACAAGAAACTAAAACATGGTCTATAATTATACACCATCATTTATATGATTTAACTGTTATAATCAATAATCACACGATCAACTCAAAATGCTACGTAGGTAAAATAGCCTTGGAGATAAGCCTAGGAAATATTACACATCAATAATCTAGACAATAAAATAGAGTTTAAGTATTTTTGTTTGACTTATAATTAGTCTTCAGAGCCTTAATTATTACATCGTAATCTGAAAATAAGTTTTACGTGTGAATCCTGTACAAGTATTTACTCTGCGTTAGCTTTGATAAAAGCTAAGTAATCCTCAGGCTAACCTCAAGCCCCCTTCAGTAAGAAAAGAAAACAACAATCATAATCATACACATTCTTACAAACAAACTAATGAGCTGAATTTAATACACAATAGCTCGTTAACTTTTGATCAACAATTTTATTCAAGACTGAAAATCAATAATAGATTGAATAAGGTTAGTGGCATTTGAATTACAAGTTAGTAAGTATAATTTTGTAGCTTTTAGTTACAGTTAACCAAGCAGTATTAATAACTAAGTTTTTCGTTTTATGTTTAGTCTTTATAAACTATGTGTTAACTAGACTAAAAGTTAATCATTAAACTAGCGTTTTGGCTATGAGTTAATCATTAATCTGAATTAATGCAAATAGTTAAGGACCTAAAAATTGAAATGGACACTATTAAAAAAGAAAATGAGATAATCCTAAGAGCTCAGGAGGAGTTGAATCAAATATTGGCGGAAAATTTTTACAACAAAGAAAAGGATAAACAGATAGAATCTGACACTAAGTCCTATCAACATAAGGGTAAAAGGTCAAAAAACTCTAAAATTGAAAGCAATTCTTCTTCTAAAATTATCGGCAACCCATACAGAAAGAAACACTAGTATTCTAATGATCCCAATGAGAGTAATTATCACTCTAGAAAGAAGAAGTACAAGCCCTATGAAGAGATTTCTAGGGAGTTTAAAAATATTAAACCACCAACTTTTAATGGAGAAATAGAAAAAGGAGATGAAGCCAAAGGATGGTTGTCCGGAATGAAAAAGTACTTTCAGATATATAACTATTCAAATCAGTTAAAATCAAGGATGGAAATATATAACTTAACAAAAAAATTCAACATTTGGTGGCAGGACATAAAATGAGTTAAGGGCTCAAGAGAGAAGAGTATAAAATGGATCACTTTTAAAAAGTACTTTAAAAATAAAATTCTGTCAGAGCAATATTACGAGGAATGAGCTAAAGAATTTTATGACCTAAGGTTGGAAACCATGAGTATGAAGGAGTTAAATAGTAATTTTTTAAGCTTACTGCGTTATGTGCCTTACATTGTTGATGAAAAACCCAAGGTACAATGGTTTTTGAGCTGTTTACCTTTTCATATAAGGATAGAATTGAATATGATAATCCCAAAACCCTTGAAGAAGCCATGCGAAAAGAAAATTTCTTCTATGATAAGAACCAAAAAAGGGAGAACATGCCAAACTGGAAAACGAAAAGGTCTAAAAATTTTGAGCAAAGAAAGAAAGGTTTCACACCTAATCAGAATTTTGGGCATAATAACTCACACAATTTTCCTAACAAAATTTTTTAAGGAAATAATTTAAAAAGTAACCCACAACAAAACCCTACTGTCACAAGAAATAAAAAATTTACAAATAATCATAACAACTACGTTAAAAATAGCGAACGTAAGGAACACATAAAATGTTGGGAATGCTAGGGACCTCACTATGCATCGGTCTGTCCTAACATGAAGAAGTCCACCAATAACTTTCATATTGTGCCGGATGAAACAACGGTTGGTCATTTAGTGAGAGGGATGCCCAGAATCACTGCAGCATTGGAAAACAAATAGGATGAATATCAGAATTCCATGGTGGAAGTAGAAGGTATGCTGAATCATAAACCTATTTCTATTTTAATTGACCTAGAGGCTATCCTGAGTTATGTTTCTCCCAGTTTAGTAGAGAAAAGTAAACTACTAGTAGAGAAATTTGCAAAGTCATGGTTGTTTCAATTAGCTATAGGCCCACAGAAAGGAAAGTAATTGATTTTGTGAAATATTGTACTTTATTTATGAATTAGTTTGAAACTTCTGTAAAGTTGAATTTGCTTCCGTAAGGTTCCTATGATGTATTAATCGGAATGGATTGGTGGGAACATTATCGAGTAGTGTTAAACTGTTTTGATAAAAAAATCTACCTGTTTAAATAACGAAGGAGAAATGGTAAAAGTAAAAGGAATCCCTAGGAAACAACAATAAGACAGATTCCTGCCTCAAAACTAAAAAGGGATGTTCGGAAGGGATGTAAAGCTTTTGCTGTAACTATAAATAATGAAGAACACAATAATAAAGAAGACAAACTAAAATTAGAAGATATACCAATTCTGAGAGGTTATTCAGATGTATTTCCAAAGGAAATTTCAAGATTGCCTCCGAAAAGGGAGTTGGATTTCACTATTGAACTAGTACCCGGTGTAGTGCCTAACTCAAAATATCCTTACCGGATGAACATCCTGGAGCTTAATGGATTAAAATTAAAATTAAAAGAACTAATAGATAAAAAGTATATATGACCAAGTGTGTCTCCTTGGGGAGCACTGGTTATTTTCATTAAAGAGAAGGATGGTACTCTGCGCTTATGCATTGAATACCGTTAGCTTAATAAGATAACATTTAAAAATTAGATACCCATTTCCCGGCATAGAGGATCTGTTCGATTAGTTGCGTGGAGCAACAATATTTTCAAAAATTGACTTAATATCCTCTTAGAATCAAGCTGGGATAAAGGATGAGGATATTTTCAAGACAAATTTTAGGACCTGATATGGTCACTATGAGTTAATTGTCATGCAATTTGGGCTAACTAATGCCTCGGTAGTCTTCATGTGTTTAATGAACAACGTATTACATAAATATCTAGATAAGTTTGTAGTGGTTTTTATTGATGATATTTTATTCTATTCTAAGACTAAAGAGGAGCATAAAGAACATTTAAAAATCATTTGACAACTGTTAAGGGAACATCAATTTTATGCCAAGTTCAGTAAATGCGACTTATTCAAAGATAAAATACAATACTTGGGTCATGTAATAACTAAATAAGGAATCTTGGTTGACCCAGATAAGATAAAAGCAATTGAAGATTGGCTGGTCCCAAAGGATGTAACTGACGTACGGTCATCCATGGGAATCACCGAGTATTATTGAAGGTTCATTGAGGGGTTTTCAAGGATAGAGAATCCCATAAATTCTCTATAGAAGAAAGGGAAGAAATTTGTATGGGATAAAAAATGTGAAGATAGTTTTAAGAAATTAAAAGAATTATTAACTGCAACACTGATTTTAATAATTGCGGATCCTAACAAGGACTTTGTTGTATGCACTGATGCATGCAATGATAGTCTTCATGGGTTCTTAACTCAAGAAGGACACATAATAGCGTACGAGTCTAGGAAACTTAAAATTCACAAGAAAAATTACGCTACTTATGAGCTAGAATTGGTTGGTGTGATACATGCATTAAAGATGTGGCACCATCACTTGATCAGGAGAAAATTTACTTTAATGATGGATAATAAAGTTTTAAAGTATCTATTGTATCAACCAAATTTAAACGCAAGGCAAGCTAGGTGGCTAGCATTTCTTAGCGAATATGATTTTGAGATCCAACATATCAAGGGAAAGGCAAATAAGGTAGTTGATGCTTTGAGCAGAAATGTAAGATTATATTTAATGGTAGCAATCAGTACTTAGAAAACAGATTCAGAAGATCAGCTCAAAGAAGGAGTAAAACTGGATGAAAATTACCGAAAATTGCAAGTTAAAGTGGCAGAAAATGTAACTAAAAGTTTAAATGTAGGTTAGAGTCTAAATGAAAAAGGGTTAATACTTTATAAAAATAGGTTGTATTTACCTAATGTACCTAAAGTTATATTGTTAATTTTGAATGAAATACATAAGAGTCCTTATTCTTGACACCCTGGCTATCAGAAGACAATAACCATGTTACCGAAGGATTACTTTTGACCAAATATGAAGAATGAGTTGGAAGAATATATCACTAGATATTTTGAATGTCAACAAGTTAAGACTGAACATCAAGATCCAGCAGATTTATTATAGCCATTACCAGTTCCTAGTTGAAAATGGGAAATAATCAACATTGATTTCATTACAGGTTTGCCTAAAAATTAGAACCAGAATGATTCTATAATGGTAGTTGTCGACAAACTCAGCAAGGAAGCCCATTTTATACCAGTAAAGACCACTCATAAGGATGCTAATATTGCTGAAATATTTATGATTTTTTTTTTCAGTTGCATGGAATACCAAAATTTATAATTTCTGACAGAGACCCTAAATTCACGGAGAACTTCTGGAAATATTTATTTAAAGGTCTAGATACCACTTTAAATTTTAGTACATCTTTTCATCCGCAAACGGATGGGCACAAAGAGAGGGTAAATCATATTTTGGAAGATATGTTAAGGATGTACATTAGAGAAAAACCAAGTAAATGGGAGGACTACTTACACTTGGTTGAGTTTGCATACAACAACCACTACCAAGCTTCATCAAAATTCATCCCATTTGAAATTTTGTATGGCAGAAAATGCAATACTCCCATCTCATGGAGTAACCCCGTTGATAGAATAATATTAGGACCTAAGTTATTAAAGGAAATGGAATTAACTATGAAGAAGGTACAAGGTAATTTAAAGGTAGCACAGGACAGACAGAAGAGCCAAGCAAATCTTAGAAGAACTCAAAAAGAGTTCCAGGTGGGAGAACATGTTTCCTTTAGGGTAAAACCTAAAAGGAGTTCTTTAAAGTTAGGGAATTGTGCTAAGCTAGCACCCGAGTACTGTGGGTCTTTTGAAATATTGTCTAGAGTTGGGCCAGTGGCATACCAATTGGCCTTACCACTGAATCTTAAAGTTCATAATATTTTTCATATTTCTGTTTTAAAAAGATATGTACATGATGCTACTCATGTGATAAATTGGAACAATGTGTAGGTGGAGCTTGAAGGATATTTTCTGGTGGAACCAGACTGTATCCTTGACAAGAAGGAAATCCTATTCAGAATTGCACCATTGGATAGGTAAAGGTGCAATGGAAGCACCTTAGTCCATAAGAAGCAACCTAAGAATTGGAGAGTTATATGCGAGCAACATATCCAATTCTGTTCTAGGGAAGCTCTGAGGTTGATGAATAAAGCAACCTCGAGGACGATGTTGGATTTAAGGGGGGGTGTATGTCACATACCCCAATTTCAATAACATTTTATTTCTAAGAAAACATTATATTTTGCTTTTATTGTACATTTTGTGACTATTTACCAAGTGGGGTCAATGATGATTATAATTAATTATGTTGAATATTTTATTATTTAATAAATAAAAGATGATACAAATAGCCTAAGGAGAATGTTAAATTAGTGTCCAATGACCCACTAGGAGGAAGATATTGGGGTGAGAGAAAACTCACACATGGCAGCATCCTCAACCACTTCTAGTTGTTGCAAGGGGAAACTTCCCTGATTTTGTGGTGATGTTCCCGAAGAAAGTGGAACATAGCAGGTGGCTCATTAATTGAAAAATTGACCAAAATACCTAGGCATGCTTATATTTATCCATCGAATTCAGCAGGATGGTTGTTCAATTTTTACCTTGTGAAATTTTTGAAGTGGAGAAAAGAGCACAAGAGATTCGATGAGGGGAAAGTTAGAGGTGGTTTGAGTGTTAACACTGTTTTCAGAACTAGTGCAGCTTGACAGCTGAGTTCTCTACTGCTAAGGAAATAAGTAATGTTGTTAAGTACTTCTGTTGAGTTGCAGGGGTATTTAATCCCATTCCTTTAGACAATGCTTTCATCATGGTGGATCAGTGGACCGACTCAGGGGTCCTAATACAAGTAGTTGATCTATCTCCAGGAAAATGTTAGGTGGAATGGGCTCCTTCGGCTGTTTGTCTCTTCTACAAGTTACCAGGTTTCACTGTGTTATCTTATCTATCTTTAAGCTAGCAAATTACTGGAATGGAAGTAGTCATGAATAGTTTTATTATTATTATTTATAAACTTGCATCTGCAAATAGACTGTTTAAGTCTGCTTTTATTCAGGAAAGCTTATTTGTATATGCCATTAATAGAATAAGTGAGCCTAAAATTTGAAATGACTGGTTAATTAGAAAAATTTCTTCCTTTATTTTTCCACTCATCTTATGATGAAGTACTCTAGTACATAAGGTTGTTTATAGGTAAATAGGAATGATTGTTTCATAGATAAAATGAATTGAAAATTTCTTAAACATCAAAATCTTTTACTATTATTTCAGCTAATTATCATAATTATTCCATTTCTAGGACTTAAATTATTTTACAGAAACCACTGAAAACTTTTTACTTAGAGTCTTTCATATCAAGATTTTGTAACACAGTTATAAAAATATGTGTATTATAATAAGATAAATAATTACTAAAATACAAATTAATTATTTACTCTTAGTAAATAAAACTCATACTTTATTTTAATACCATAAAACCTAAATTATAACCATTGTTACTCTAGTTATATTATAATAATTAATACAATAGTTAATACTCAAACCGTTTCTTTTAAAAATCTAGCACTAATGTTCAAGTTGTGGAGTCAGATGATTGTTTTGGTTACAATTGTAATACCTATTGTATTACTACCTATATTAAATACCTAGTAAACCAAGTTGTAAATAACCAAACAACTCTATTATTATAAATGGTAAAATATTTTGTTTTCAAAACCCTACGCTATTATTATAAGCTTTCATATCTATTCCATAATCTATGATGAATTGGGATAGATTCTAACTCTTCCTTTTAAACATACAAACTATGATAATAAAACAATTGTATATATCAAAAATCAGAAGTTAATCTTTTAACCTAAATATCAAACTGTTCATTAAAACAAAACACTAGGTTAACTCCCTTACAAAGTAGATTACACAGTTAGAATAGTAATAATTATTTTGCTAATGGATTTACCCATTTTGCAGCCATATATTAATTTACAACTAATTATCATAAACATAAATATATTTTTAACAAGCATAATTCATTCTATGACTTAAAATTACAAGAAGAATGTAATTACTCACACTTGTTTACATTTTGGCTATAAAATCTACTCTTTATAAACAGAAGGAAACTAAACAGAGTCTTTTAAATTATCAATATTTTAACCATTACAGCCACCACATTAATTAAAGCTAAAAATGCTTAAACAGATTTGTAGCCACGAAAGAGTGTTGTGGTTGAACAAAAGGTCGAGGATGGTTCACATATGTAATCACAGTTTTGAACCACGTTTTGCAAAACCATGAAACATTATTATATTTACCCTATTCATTCTTTTACAAGATCCGTATCTCACTAGAGAAACCCTAAGGGTTTTTTACTGAAGATGGCCATGTGTCCTCTATCACTAATCCCTAAACAAAACAACAAATATACCACAAGTAAATGATGAACATCATAGTAATAACCCACAAGCACAATTATTATCACCGCAAACACACCAATGGTTAAGGGTACCTCAGGGTTGGGACCAAGGCTTACCCGAAACGCTTCACACTCTTACCCTTCAGTTTTAAAGGAAACACCTTCAACTTTCGACTGGCTATTGCCAAGTATTCCCCCCCTCTCATCAAAGAAACAAACAGTTTTCGATTTGCTAGTATTTAGTTGGTGTAAATATTGATAAATAAAAGAAATAAAAATGATGGGAGGTTTCGATACAACTTACCAATGTAATCTTCAAGCTCACAGTCGTAGAAAAGAACCTGAGTTTCAGTCCTTCTAACAGTTGGACAAACAATAGTAGCCACTCGGTAATGTTAAGCTCACGGTTATGGTGAAGAACCAAAGCATTGAGCTTGCTAAACCCCACGGCCAAAACAAAAACTAGAGCTTAAAGATGCTAATGCCTCGACAAATAAAGAGAGGAAACTGTGCAGGGACCCAAGTAAGCCGGTTATGGTAAGAATCAGAGCTTCAACTTGCTATGACCATAGTGAAAACAAAAATGATGTTGTTGTAGAGACCCAAGAACGCTGAGGGTCTGTCAGCACCACTCCTCCTCTAAACAATCAACTGAGAGAGAAATAATATGTTAGGGAAAAGTATGAACGCATATTCTTAGGGTTTAACACCAAAATCCTTCATCTGACGAAAA
>LPNX010180643.1:1334-11437 GCA_001517045.1 Pseudotsuga menziesii | reverse complement strand
TGTCAAGTCCTAGCTAAGTTATTTATTATAATATGCATTGAATATATGCTTAGGTTAGTATATATGTTATGCATCGAACATATATGCTTAGGTTAGTGTGTATCTTATGCATTGAACATATATGCATATGTTAGGTTTGTTTTATTTGTAGTTTAGTATCTAACTGCAAAATAAAAATAGTAAAGATAAATTTTAGAACTTAGGAAAGTTCTAGGATTTACATAGTAAATTTCATAGTTATAAACCAATTAGAAATGCATTCGGGATTTTGGGTATTACAAGAAACTAAAACATGGTCTATAATTATACACCATCATTTATATAATTTAATTATTATAATCAATAATCACACGTTCAACTCAAAATGCTACCTAGGTAAAATAACCTTGGCGATAAGCCTAGGAAATCTTACACATCAATAATCTAGACAGTAAAATAGAGTTTAAGGATTTCTTTCTTAACTTAATCAATTTGTAGATTTAGAGCCTTAATTCTTACATCGTAACCTGAAAATAAATTTTACCTATGAATCTTGTACAAGCATATTATCTGCTTTAGCTTTGAGAAAAGCTAAGTGAGACTCGGGATAACCTCCAGCCCCCTTGAGTAAGAAAATAAAACAACCATCAGAATCATACACATTCTTACAAACAAACTAATGAATTGAATTTAATAAACTTTAACTCATTAACTTTTGATAAACAGTTTTATTCAAGATTGAAAATCAATAATAGATTGAATAAGGTTAGTGGCATGTGACTTACAAGTTAGTAAGTATAATTATGTAGCTTTTAGTTACAGTTAATCAAGCACTATTAATAACTATTTTTTTTGTTTTTTGTTTAGTCTTTATAAACTATCTGTTAACTAGACTAAAAGTTAATCATTAAACTAGCGTTCTGGCTATGAGTTAGCATTTATTATCATATAGAAAAAATTTAAATTTTTGTGAATTTTTGGGGATGTCACAAGTACCCCATGACTCTTATTACAAAGATCTCCTGACTCCTGAATCCACCATAGTACAAAACAGAGTGACGGGAGGAGAAGAATCAAATTTGTAATAAAAATAACTGGTATGTGTGGATTAGTGATGTTAAATGGACGCATTAGCAGTACCCTATGACTCTTTTCTTCCGTTGGTAAAGTGGTGGAACCCCTCCTGACTAGTACATTTTCCAATGGCTAAGTTACCACGAACTAGGGGCATCTAAGCCGTCAAAATAACCTAGGGATCATACCCATCCTAGACCCCACCAACCCTTAACATGGTTGAATTTTTGGTATCTGGGATTAGAACCGACGACCTTTCCTCTTAGGGGACGTCTTAACCATGCCATGCCACCAATTGTTCTATGTCTCATGGATAGAGTACCATATGACTATGATTACCAAGATATGCTAACTTTTTAATTTGCGATAATACATAATAAAGTAATAGGAGGAGAAGAATCAAATTTATATGAAGTATAATAAAATATAGATGAAAGTGGTTACAGGGAGTTTGAGGGGATGGAATTTTTTATGCAACTATAACTATGGGCCTTCCTAGGTTTTAAATATTTGCAATACCCAAGTGTATTCAACAACAAAGTTCTTATAATAGAATAAGCGTGAGGACAACAACATCTAGGTATTTAAAACTATTGATACATATGAATGGTTTGACAAACACTATGCATGCAAGTCTCACATACAATATAATATAATGATAAATCGAAACCAATCTTTCATCATCTTTTAATGCCTAAATTAAAATATATTTGACATAGAAAGCATATAACCCTCATGTCTAAAGAAAAATAGTATAAGCAAGTACGATCAACATTAACAATTTCATCATTTGAATAATATAATACACATCAAAATCAGATCATTGCTTGGGTCGATCGTCCAAGGGAGTCACCCATGCTTTGAAGGGAGATAAGAGATCTCATCCATATTATAATTTAATTTTCATTAATAGAAAACAATATTATCAATTACACAATGAAAATCCATTTAGCTAAACACAAGATAAATATATATTTTTGTGAGGATACAATGATTAAAATCTTAACATTGATAGGTTACTTATCTGAATAGAGGAGATTAGGCGACTGAAGACTTGTCCACCACATTCCACCCAACCTACTGGTTCCCTGTCCAGTGTATGTTTTCATTCAATGGAAAAGAAGTCTCCACAAGACTTATGGGAAAAGTTCTTTTTTCTCAACACCCTTGACTTGGCCTCATATATAAATTTATTCACAAAATAAAACCCTAATATTTACAAGAAGACACATTAATATCTTTTCTTAGTTAACTATTTTCCTTGAGATAATTTAACTTTAACTTATCTCAACTAATTCAACTTTTAATCATTATGTTAAGATAATTGTTTTAACTTAGTTGTGGCTAACATAACTAGTTAGATTTTCTTAGCTAACCTCACTTTGTTTTCTTAACTTAATTTAACTTTAACTTAGTTAACTTTATCTAGTTTAGATTTATTTAATTTTAGCATATTCACCCAAGATAAATATGTTATCTTAACTGTAACTCAGCAAATTAATTTATCTCTATTTTAATTCAAGATAATTACTTATTTTAAGATTTAACTCAAGATTACTTATATTAATCTTTAACTTAGGATAATTATTGATTTTAACTTTAACTCAAGATCATTAATATTCATTTAATTTAATCTTGACCAAATATCTTGAGATAGTTGATCTCACTTTAACTCATTAATTCCAACATTTTCTTGGTATTATTTATCGATACCAAGATATCAATGACATCTTGACTAACTTCTTGATTTTTGTTATCAGTACTTACTTCTAATTATCCTCTTTCTAATTATGAAGTCATAGGTGTTTATTAGTTCCTTGCAACAACTATGTTGATGTATTTGTAACTTCAGAAGATATACTGATGTATATTATCATTGTGTATTTTTGTACCCCCATTGGAGATGTGTGTTACCCCTTTACGGGATGTCTAGATTGTGTATATACCTTGAGGTGCAATCTCCATTGTAAGTCGAGGAAATAGTCCCCAGTGTAACATCATGTAATATGCAATTATGGTCTGTCTAGGAGAAGTGGGTCCCATGTGAGATGACATGTAGGCTCGAATCTTATATTTGATAAGTGACTTAAAAGGGTATAAATAGGGAGGCACTCTCCATCATTTATACACACCTCACAGACTCCCTAAGGTGCATGAGAGAGAAATACAGTCAGAGAAAGAGTGAAAGATAGTTGTTGAACATTTCTTATTAATTCTTTTGATCATCTTACTATTATGAAGAAGTTTGTGGGAATTTCTCCTTTATGGTTTCCCCAGTGAAAATCTTTGTGTTGTGTGTATCTTTTTTATGTTATGCATCTTATTGTACTTGTTATTATTTCAAATAAATACCCTATATAATCTAATCAGATCTTAAGAAAAACTAACATGATATCAGATCCTTTTTTAAAGAAGGCACTCCCCAGCTGCGGGAACTAGGGTTTCCTAGTTGAAGGTGTTCTCTCGACATATCATCAAGAAAAGAGGGGTAGTCCAACTCGGCTCAGTAGGGCGCATCTTTTGGCGGTAAGTGTTTCTGTGTCATGGAAGTTTCAATTTTTAGCTACAACCATTGCCACGTGGAACTAGGGCATCAAGTATCAGAGGCTTCCCACCTCAGTTTTCAGAAAGTGACCTAACTGAGAAAATCACCCCAAGAAGGTACATGTCTCTTTCTAAACAGGCTTCCCAAACTCCAAGTTTGGAAAATTAGGGTTTCTTTAGCAAACCCTAGGTCATCTTACTCTGGGACCTGGTGAGACACCTCAAATTGGTAAGATCCAAATATTTACTATTTCCATTTGAGGTTCTCATTTTGAAAAGATGACTCACCATACTCATCTTGAGGACAAGATTGGAGGGGCTGATAACTTCTTGGCATGGAAGTATAGGATCTGTGTGATCCTTAAAGAAAATGACTTGGATTAGTTTATTACTGGAGGGAGATGAGGCTGAGGATGCTCATAAGAGAAGCATGGTTAAGGCTAAGAGAATCATTGCAGATTATATTAAGGATCACCTCATCCCCCATGTGTCTGCATTCAAGACACCGAAGGATTTATATGAGGTTTTGACAAAGATGTTAGAAGGAAAGAACATCAATCAGAAAATGACTTTGAGGAACCAATTGAAGAATGTGACGATACAAAAATCTGAGACTATATAGTGTTCCTTCACTAGAGTTGCTCAAATCTAAGAACAACTTGAAGCAGTTGAAGAAAATTTCGAAGAAGGATAAATTGTAATGACTACCTTGAATGGTCTACCTAGATCATGGGACTCATTCATTCAAGGGATTTATGCAAGAAGGAGGTTGATCTCTTTTAACATACTTCGAGAAGAATGTGCACAAGAAGAAGTTAGACTTGTGACAAGAGAAGAAAAGAGGGGAGCATATGGAAATCAAGATCTTGCAGTCTACACCAGGAAGAATTTCAAGAAGAAAGAAAAGAAGGAGAACACTCATCACAACAAGAAGAAAGACAAGAAACCAAAGAAGACCAAAAGATATCTTTAAAATTTTCGATGTTATACTTGTGATGAAAAGGGACACTTGGAAAGAGATTGTCCCATCACAAAAAGGAGACACCATGGTCATATTTCCAAAGATGATGAACCATCAAACAAAAGATTCAAACAAGAGAAGAATGATTCAGATGAAGAGTATGTTCTAATCTCAACACTTGCTGGCACTATCACATATGGAAGCAATGATTGGCTCATGGGTAGTGGAGCTTCCAAACACATGAAGGGATACAAGGAATCATTTGTCAATATTTCTGAACATGAGTCACCTCACAAGGTGAAACTTGGGGATGATTATCAATACTCCATAAAAGGGAGTGGCGAAGATTAACACAATATTGACTTCGGGAAATACTTAAAGATGAAGGATGTGCTATATCTTCCTAGATTGATTGAGAATATTATATCCATATCCACACTATATGCAAAAGGAATTAGGGTTGCATTTGTCGATGGCCCAGTTCTGATGTGGCCTAGAGGAAAGACAATAGAGGATGCAACAATAATTGGAGAAGAAGACGAAGGCTTGTACAATTTGAAGGGACAGCCTGAACAAGCATTGGTTCATGAGTCAATTGAGCTAAATGAACTATGGCACCGAAGGCTTGCACATGTGCACTACAGAGAACTATTGATGGCAAGCAAAGCAGTTTTAGGATTTCCAGAGATCCAGGAAAATCATGAGGGCATTTGCAAAGGATGTGAAAAAGGAAAGAATGTGAAGAAGACATTTCCTAGCAGTGAGAGAAAGGCTAAAGGAATATTGGAGATAGTACACTCAGATGTATGTGGACCCATGTCTTCTAGTTCATTAAGCAGGTATCTGTACTATGTTTCCTTTATAGATGACTTATCATGTAAAACTTGGATATATTTCTTGAAAGAGAAAAGTGAAGTTTTCAATAAGTTTAAGGATTATAAATCCTTTGTAAAAAACCAGACAGATAGGAAGATTAAGATTCTGTGGTCAGATAATGGCGGCGAGTTCACTTCAGAAGAATTCAAGGAACTTTGTAGAGAATATGGGATTAAGAGGGAGTTGAGCACTCCATACAATCCTCATCAAAATTGGGTTGTGGAATAATAGAACTGAACCATAATGGGAGAAGCAAAAGCAATGTTGCTTGACCAAGATCTTCCTATGCACCTTTGGGCGAAGGAAACAAGAACAATTGTGTATGTACATAACCATACTCCTCATTGAGTACTTGAGAACAAGAATCCTGAATTCAACCATCCGAGAACATTCGGTTGTTAGATATATATACATGTCCCAAATGAGAAAAATACCAAGCTCGATCTTTTTGGGAGGAAGGGTAGATTCGTAGGATAAAGTGATACATCAAAGGCCTACTGAATATAGTTCCCTGAATTCAAGAAGAATGACATTAGTAGAGATGTAATCTTTGATGAAGACTCGACATACTTCAGATCCAGGAGGACTACTATCCAAGAAGTCAAGGAACCTTAAGAGATGAGGTTCCGAGACATGGAAATTGATGAAGCAACTCCAAAAGACCCCGATGATCATGACATGACAGAACCACAAGAGTCTGTAGAGACAATCCTTGAGAAGGACTCCCACAAGAGGAAACCAACATGGGCATGGAAGCTCTTACGAGAAGCTAAAAGGTATGGAGCTCCAGAAGGACTACATAGAAAGAGAAAAAGGGAAAATCCCTACAATATCTATGTGGCCCTTCTATGTGACTTCATTGATAAAGATCCTTCCACCTATGAAGATGATACATAAATTAAAGAATGGAAGGATGCGATCATCAAGGAATATCAGTCGATCATGAAGAGTGATGTCTGGGAGGTTGTTCCAAGGCTGGAGAAGAATTCTATTGTGACTTCAAAGTGGATCTATAAGATCAATCATGTTGCATATGGAACTATTGAGAAACACAAGGAAATATTAGTATCACGAGGATTCTCATAGAAATAAGGCATAGACTACGAAAAGTCATTTGCATCTGTGGCGAGGTACACTTTGATAAGGACCATACTTTCTATGGTAGCAGTTATGAAATGGAAAGTACACTAGATGGATTTCAGGACAACCTTCTTGAATGGTGTAGTCGAAGAGGAAGTGTACATATACAACCATTAGGATTTGAGACACGTGATAGGAAGACCCATGTGTGCAAATTGAAGAAGGCCTTTTACAGTTTGAAACAAGAACCGAGGAAATGGTATGGAAGGATGGATAGCTTCCTGATAAGCTTGGGATTTACCAAGAGTAAAGTAGATTCCAGCCTCTACTTCAAGGTGGAAGATGGAAGACCAGTAATACTCCTACTATATGTCAATGACTTGTTTCTAACATGCAATGAGGAAGTCATTACACATACAAGAAGGATACTTTTTACTGAGCTCGAGATGAAATACCTATGTATGTTGCACCATTTCTTAGCCATGGAGGTGTGGTAGAGTGAAGATGTAATCTTCATTGGGCAAGGGAATTATGTAGTGGAGATTCTAAAGAGATTCATAATGTTGGACTGCAAGGCTATGGCCACACCTATGGCATATTTAACTTGAATCTTCTGAGTGATGCTTCATCCGAGAAGGTCGATGCCATGATTTATCGTCATATGATTGGCTCATTGATGTATTTGATCTCCATTTGGATGTGACTTGCATCTTCTACGATGATCATAGTTACGTGAAGTTGGCGGAAAACTCTGTGTTCCATGACAAGTTGAAGCACATTGAGATCAAGTTCCACTATATTAGGGATATGGTGCAGAGAGGAGCAGTGAAGCTCCAGTGCATGGCAACAAAAGAGAATATAGGTGATGTGTTGACCAAGCCTCTTGCAAGAGTGGCAACTTCATATACCTAAATGTTTTTGGGAAGCAACCATTTCCATTTATTGGTCACATGCAACAACAAAATTTACTAACATACTGGAACACGACTCTATCAAGCAATCACAGGGTTAAAAAGGATATGTATGAAAGTACAACGATATGGAGCAGAAAGTTACAAATGCAAAGATACAACTAGTTAAAGGGTTCGCCTCAGTAACTTTCACAGTAATACTAGTTCTTAAGATTACAACAATCAGAAAGTTCTTCTAAGAAATACACAGCATGGATGAGTACAATTAATGAACCTCCCATTCTATCATTAATTAAACTAAATAGAAAGATCATCTCTGACTGTGAAAAAAACACAAAAAATGGAGTTCATAATAATAATTTCCTCTATAAGCTGAAATACGAGGTAGAGCCTGTCTTCTAGATAGTTTATGTATCCATAAAGGACTCCACATGCGGATGCAAATAATGTCCGAAACTAATGCCAATGATCTCTTGGGTTCCTTCTCCACCTCTAGAGAGGCCAGTAGGTAAAGCACTCAATACATCTCTACATTGTAACATTACCACCAAATTGATCAAAGCACTTCAAAGGAAATATTGCTCCTCTACCCATTGTAATCATTGTTGACCGAATCCTCGGTATCACATTGTAAAGCCCCTTTTCTTTATGACAGTTCTCGATAAGAACCTTAACTGAATGAATAAGAGAATAACAGATAATGTTTTAGTAATAAAAAAATAAAATAAATAAACTCATATCTATCTTTTTCAATATTTATCTTTTTGAGTGTAGGAATATCTTTTTGCTAAAGTGGATAAGATTACTCAGGGTAATTATGTGCTAAGAATAGTTAATTTTAGTTTAGCTATAGATGATATGAATCAAGAGAGATGTTACATTTATTAAGTAAATAAGAAAATACATATTTTAAAAATTATATTATCTTTTAAAAATTTTAAAATAATATTCATTTTTCAATGTAATTATTTTGAAACATATTATAAAAATAAAGTTTACATTTAAGCTTCAACGTGTATTGTTTTAATGTTGGTTAAATAATTGTGTGACTTTAAAATTTATTTACAAATTAAGTAACCCAATAATTATAATATAATTTTGTTTGAAAAAAATTATATATTTTGTATATTTGTTTTTTATTTTGTTCTTTTCTTCAAAGTCATTTTTATTTTTATATATGTTGAATTTATATTTATTTATATATAAAGAAAATGTCACCATTATTTTATGATAGTAAAATTATTAAACTTATCATTTAATATGTTTTAACTCTAATTACACTTTTATATTAATAATTAATAAAAAATTAAATTTTTAAAAATTAAACTATATCTCAAACATTAACTATATTTTTGATATTAACTATATTAGTTGAAATTGCACTATTTTTTAAAAACAATTTCCCAAATTTTACAAAACATATCATCATTAAGAGCTATTGCAAATGCAATTTGGACGGTTACTTTTATCAAACAAAGCTAAGACACCTAAATAAGCTGCTAGTGATAGTTTTTAGATCATAGGACACCATGAAATCACATTTTTGTTTTAATAATTAAATTTAATAATAGTATTTAATTATTTTAAAATTATATATTTAATTAAATTTAAATATTTAATTAATTATATGATATTTTTTACGTTCAGACTTAATTTAAAACTCTATTACAAAAGTATTATGACAGTTAAAGAATATGACATACTATATGGTTGAAAATAGGTGGAGTGTTCCCCACAAATCAAATTCTCACAAACATGCAGTCTTCTCAAACAAATAAAATCACTAGTGTTAAGGAGCCAAAAACAAGCGCACATGACTGGACATCGCTGAGCATTTTAAATATGAGATATTTAATATGTTCTCTGAATTTGCGTCAACTATATTGTATTTTAAATAATTAGCTGAATAATAAGGTGAAAAGTAAAGTAGCATAGGATACATATGAGAATTTTAAATGGGAAATGGATTATTATTTTTCGAATTTGGACTCCCTCGTGGGATTATATATTAGGAGTAGTCTAACGGGTCGACGATTTCGCCCGGCGTTAGACTACTCTGTTCACCGTCTCCGTTAACAGGTTCTATTAGCCGTCAACGCCTCCGGCCCCTTCCGTTCTCGTTTCCGTGAGCATTCTTCACCGGGTCCCACATGATCCGTCGTTCCCGTCCGTAAGACTTGAAACTTTGAACTTCTTTCATCTGTAAGACTTGGAAACCACTGTCTGGAAGTGAGAAATTGTCTGGAAATGGATGCTATATTTCCATCCATCGCTGATTCTCCAGCAGCATGCCGTATAGTGCAGTCAGTTTAAGTATTATCTAACTCCCGGTTCTGCGCATTATCAACTGACGAGTTTTTCTCAGTTCTTAATTGTTTCCGGGGCAAAGTTTTCAGTTGCCTGTTTCTTCCACTGAGTGGATTTAGTGTAACTTCATTTTTTTCTCTTGAAAAGCATCTACCTTGGGCCAAAATTTACTAAATAAACTTGCTTAAACTGAAAGCATTTCTTGCTTTTCTTAAGCTTGTTCAAACTCAAAGCATTTCTTGCATTTGATAACTTGTCGGTAACTTTAAAAAAATAAAAATAAAGAAAGAAGGTATGCATCATTATGCTGATAGACTTTGGCAAGTTTAATGAAATTTTTAATTATTATTTATCATTCAATGACTGAATTT
>LPNX010180578.1:353074-390472 GCA_001517045.1 Pseudotsuga menziesii | reverse complement strand
ATAATAACCAAGGGAAAAAACACCCTGGGCTGATCGGATTGACAAATAAAGTCTAAGAGACCGAGTCTTTTACAGACACTATCATGCTAGAAAATTTATCACAATTCCCTCATGGGGTATGAACATGTGATATAGTACAACAAGCACTTCCCAGAAGTACTTCCAAAGGTCTTTTTGAAGTCTGAACAAGTTAGCCCTGTCCGATTCACCGGGCTCACTTGATAAAAACCACTAAGTACAACTTAGGTGGTAACAAGTAGGCTGTGGCATGAAAGGTTTGGCCATCTTAATTTCAAATATTTGCAGCAATTACAGAAAAAAAAATCCATGGTTTAAGGCCTCCCGGTCATCAAGGCAACCACCAGAAATTGCAAGGGTTGTGTGATTGGAAAACACCCTGAGCACAAGTTCGATCAAGGGAAGGCAAACCGAGCTACATGAATATTGGGGCTGATACATTCTGATATCAATGGTCTGATTCCTATCACATCCATGAATGGATAAAGGTATCTTCTGAATTTTATTGATGATTTTTCAAGGTACACATGGGTCTTCTTTCTCAAAAAGAAGTCTGAAGTATGTGAAAAAAATTCTGAATTGAAGGCCTTGATCGAAAATGCCTCTGGGATTAAGATCAAGATCTTGAGATCTGATAATGGAGGGGAGTATATCAGTAATGAGTTGCTGCAAATATTCTCCCAAAGTGGTATTCAGGTCCAACATTCAATTCCCTACACTCCTCAGCAAGACAGAGTAGCGGAAAGGAAGAATCGGTCTCTCAAGGAGATACCACCTGTATGTTGGAATCCAAGAAGCTTGCTGCGAATTTGTGGGCAGAGGCAATGCATGCTGTACCATACATTCAAAATATGGTGCCACACTCATCTATTAAAGGGAAGACCCCTTTTGAAGCATACTTCAGACACAAGTCGGATGTGTTGAACCTACGGGTGTTTGGGTCCACTGCATGGGTCTGGATTCAGCTTAATAAAAGAAGGGCTTTGCAACCGCAAAGCATAGAATTTATGTTCATAGGGTATCATGATGAATAAAAAGGACTAAAGCTGCTAGATATCAAAACAAAATATATCATCATCGAGAGAAGTGTCAAGTTCGATGAGCCTCTTCAAGAGGTGGAACTACTGAAGGAGAAAACTGCTGAATTTCCTTCCTATTCTACTTAGTATTTGGATGATGAAATTGAGGGTGATGACCCTGATTTGGATCCTCTAATTTCTGATATCAGTTTGTAGCAATAATTAGATGTTGAATCAGAACTTGAAGTGCAAAATCATCTTCCCACATGGGCCCGACAGACACTCTCCTCCATAGGAGATAACATTGGAAATCCGGATGATCCAAGGAGAACCCGGTCTGATTTCCAAAGAGCAGATATTGCGCTCTCTTTTCCTGATAATTTGCTGTATGAAACTTGCTATTTGATTATTAGTTCAAATCCAAAATCCTACTACCATGCTCGGAAGGATTCGAGATGGCAATTTTCCATGGATGAAGAGATGAATTCTCTTCAGAAAAACACTACTTGGGAGCTACTTTCTCTCCTCCGGGAAGGAAATTGGTTCAATGCAAGTGGGTGTTTCAGACCAAATTTGCTGCTGATGGCAGCACATACAAATATAAGGCAAGGATGGTGGAAAAAGGATTCTCTCAGGTCCAAGGTGTGGACTACCATGAGACCTTTGCACCAGTTGCAAAAATGGACTCCATCCGCCTTGTTTTGGCAATTTCAGCATCCAAGCACTGGGAAGTGCATCACATGGATGTTAAGTCAGCCTTTTTGCATGGATATCTTCATGAGGAGATATACATGAAGTAGCTTGAGGGCTACATCACTGATCCATATTTGGTTTGCAAGCTAAAGAAGTCACTATATGGGTTAAAACAAGCCCCAAGAGAGTGGTATTCCAAGATGGATGCCTTCCTTCTCTCGCAAAACTTTCAAAGGTGTAGATCAGATCCAAATGTGTATTTACAGTAGTATGATGGTAATATTATTATTATTTTTTTATATTTTGATGACTTACTTATCACAAGTAGCACAGTTGCCTCCATTTCAGCCATCAAAACTGCTCTCCACAATGCCTTTGAAATGAGTGATTTGGGGCTCCTAAAACAATTTTTGGGGATCAAAATTGAGAAAACTTCTGATGGGATTATGGCCACTCAGTCAAAATACATTTCATACCTGTTAGTCAAGTTTAACATGGCTGATTGTATTCCTGCACCATTCCCTTTCCTTCCAGGGATCAACCTTGAAGAAGGAAAAAGCACACCTCCCATGGACTGCACTATCTATCGACAGCTGATTGGTAGCTTGTTGTACTTGACACATTCTTGGCCTGATATCTGTTATGCCATGAATAATGTATAAATATATATGTAGAAGCCTCATGATCTTCATTGGAAGGCAGCCAAGAGGATCCTCCAGTATATTTAGGGAACTAGGACCTACAGAATTCACTATGCTGCAGACTCTGAGCTAGAGCTGGTTGGATACACATATTCCGATTGGGTGGCTGATTCTATTGATCGGAAGTCTACTTCCAGATATGTATTCATGATTGGTGGTGGCCCCATTTTCTGGTCTAGCAAAAAGCAGGCTTCCATAGCACTATCTTTAGCAGAGGCCGAGTATCGAGGAGCAGTGAATGCTTGCATCCAAGCAGTTTGGTTGCAAGGAATTCTTTCAAAGTTTGATCTTGGTAGTACTTTTCCCAATGTCCTCTTTTGTGACAATCAAAGTGCTATTAATATTTCCACAGATCCAGTTACTAGGCAGAGGACCAAGCATGTATAGATCCACATGCACTATATCAGGGAGCTAGTGCATGACAGGACCATCATTCTGCAATACTGCCTGAATGATGAGCATATTGCAGACATCTTCAACAAGATATTTTCAGAAAAGAGGTTCACTTACCTCCGTTCACTATTAGGGGTGAGTTCATCAGGGTGATTCAAACTACTTTCAGTGTTCAACTTGAGAGGGGGTTTTTCCCACTGGGTTTTCCCTCTTTTCCTCACTTAGTTTGTTTTTGAGCATTGTTTCAGTTTCATCATTGTATAGGGTGACCTATGGCCTTAGTTTCCGGGGCCCTAGCATTTTTATGCATTTATGTTTTCTAACTCCTCTTGAGTGTAGCTTAAGGGGGGGTGTTGGAGACATTTAGCACCATACACACTCATTTTGGTCAAATTGGCCTAGTTAAACCACTATCCTAAGTATTATTGACATTAATTGACATCAGTGGAGCATTAAATGACATCATCCAGTCACACCCACACCTACCTTCAGTCAAGGAGGCTAACTTAGCCTTCTCCTACATTGAGGCTAACTGGAGCACTCCGGGGGTGATTTGAGTGTCATTAATGCACTTTATTGCTAAATGATGGTTACAATCAATTAAACAGGGTAGTGAAGGTGCCTCCTCTCATTAAATTGATTATTTAATGATTAAGTAATGAATTGGAGTCAACAGGGGTGCATCCAACCACTTCTGATGTTCAATTCCACTTCAGTTAACCTCATCATGGTTCATTGGAGTCATTGAAGCGCTATCACTTGATGGTTGGCTTGCTATGACATGTGTCTGATCTCTTTCAGTTGAGACTTAGTCATTTATTGCACTCTAAATTCAATTAGGGCTCAGTGGAGTCAATTAGGGTTTTGATTAGTGGTTAACATGAGTGTTGACTATGGTGTACATTCAGTTAAGCTAGACTTACTCATTCAGTTCGAATGACCTCCTTAGGGATTCGAATTGCTTCTCATTCATGCTTGTAGCATGACATTGTAATGTAATTTCTCATTCTTTGTGTGAATATATAGAGAGGCTACTCATTCTGTAGTCCGATTACACCATTTCATGAGTTATTTGTTGATTAATCCTTTATGAGAGTGATGTTTAGTCCCTAGATCAATGTGCAATATTAATAGTATATTGCGAAATAAATTAACAAAAAAATATGCATACCACAGTGCATTTTGTGTAGATCATGCTCATATATATATAGATAGATAGATAGATAGATAGATATAGATATAGATAGATAAAATTATTAATGTAATATTGAATTATTGGGGTTGGACACGAGCCACTAATTAACTTCTTCAAAATGCAAAATTTCACACATCAAATTACATCGGAATATTTAAAAAAAATATCGCTGAGAATCCAACATAATATTCTACAATTTGTTTTTTTACTACAAGTCGAAATTCACATGGAATATATGTGTTTCAAGGGCTTCTATCTAGCACATGAGTAAAAAATCAGGTTTTCATCGCCAAATTTGGCCAAAAAAGTGTTACCCACCTTCATGCATTTACCCAGAGAGAAGAATAAAGAGACTAAATACAAGAGAAGTGATCCAATATCTTTCCAAGTATTATTCATCAAATGAATTCATTAAACCAATGTTGAATTGATTGATTATTACAACACTAATACATCCTTGTAAAGGGAAATTGAGTTGGTGGAATACAACTCACAGTAGCTCATAAATGAGACTTACCAAATATATTAAACCCCCATAGGTAGCTAAAGCACTTCCCAAATCAATGAAGGAACTCATGAATTAGCTAAATAATGAGTGAGTTGTAATGAATGATGGAAAAAGATGTTAATCCTGGAATATGGAGAGAAAATAATGAAGGATGGTTGGAAACAAAAGATAGTAGTTTCCTAGTTGACTAGCTTTACCTTATCCACAAAAAAGAGGGATAAAAGTATAATAAAGACAGAATCTGCAGGAAGGCGTACTTACTAATTTTGATAGTCAATAAAGTGGATAGGATCAAACTAGAATCAAGATAAACGCGCTCCTAGGGTATATATGGAAAGTGTTGACCAAGTGGTGCAAGTGGATGCCAACTATCTAGGCTAGTAGGCAGGAATAATAAAAAAATGATTAAATATTTTTATCCTAAGTATTAAGTGGGTTTATTACATTCCCACACCCCCCCTTTAAGTCTAACTTTATGATGTTTATGTCTGAAATAATCAAATGCATATAGGTGCATATAGGGCCCAACAACAAGGATATGGTCACCCTTTACAATTATTTTTGTCCATAAAAGTTGAGGAAAGAGGAAAACCAGATGGGGAAAATCCTCCCTCAATAAAGGATAAGGCACAAAATTTGAAATATGTCTTTATCTTCACTTTAATGAGATGAATGAAATGCTTCTGGTGAAATACTTTGATGAAGAAATCATGAACTCCATGATCATGCGCTAGAGTGTAGAATCTGCAAGAAACAATAGGAGAGACTCCTTGTATCTCATCATCTGATGAAGTAGGAGCATTATCTAAATGCTTCTGGTTTCTATCAAACTATGATCTGCAAACATAATCTGATATGGAAAAGATATCTCTCCATACTCCTTCCCAAAGAGTAAAAAAGTTAAGATAATCAGTAACACAATCAATTCCTTGTGTAGCTACAAAATTGTGATGTGGATCGCATATCATTCTTCCAATCTGATGTAGCACCTTCCCATATCTGATATGAGGCTGAAAAAAATTTGATATATCGGAAATATTATCATATGGAACAACAAAGACAAAGGATTCATTGAATCCATGAGGATATGTTAGAGGATCCTAAGTCAACTATCTGATTAGGTCCTAAAACCGACTATTTGTAAAATATATCAATAGATTATGTCAACCTCCACAGGTCGTGCCAGTTAGTTGAACCAACAGGTAGTTATGTAACATATTGTAAATCATATAAATAGGATGGAGAGTAGGATATAGAATCGGTTCGATCTTATGTAATCAACCATGTATGTGTTATTGCTAAGTAATAGAAATACTTGTTTCTCTATCAACCATTACTTGTCTATTATTTATATCATTTCTTATATAATCTATAATATGTATCACTGGTAATTATGCAATCCACTTGACTACAACATTAGTTCTGTTTCTAGTGATACATGTATAAGATGACAATGAGCATGACCCAACGATATCAGAGTAAGATATTAAGGACTAGTGGGAGTGAAAGATAGCAAATTATCTACA
The DNA here is from genome assembly GCA_001517045.1 of Pseudotsuga menziesii. NCBI lineage: Eukaryota > Viridiplantae > Streptophyta > Pinopsida > Pinales > Pinaceae > Pseudotsuga > Pseudotsuga menziesii. Next base: position 384,419 of record LPNX010180578.1, on the reverse strand, counting down.
AAATTATGCTAGAAGAAACAAGTTGACTATCACTCAAGCAAGAGAGAAATTCTTCTCCGAGATGCATGAAAACATTGTTGAATCCGTACCATTTGAATTAAAGAAACTTCTGGATGAAAATGCTCATAGATGAACAAGAGCAACAATTACTCCAAACACTAACCAGAGAAGGCCGCATGCATCCTTCAGAGTGCTTCAAAAGAATTGTCGATGAGTTTTGTGAAGATCATACTATTGAAGAATGTGCTTCTATCGATAACATCAAGGGATGATTCTATAACGAAATCACTATGCAATTCCTTTGTTCTTTACCAACACTCTTATTCATATTCTTGATGGACAAAGGAGTAGCACATATTGTCCAACCTCAACCATTGTTGTTAGCACCACCTAAGAACACGAAATGGGAATATAAACAAAGGAAGGGGGGGAATTCGTACAAGAGAGAGAGTGGGACTAATTCCTTAGTAAATGAAATACTACTCCCTAGCTTACTAAGAATCTTTTGGGTCGTCAATGGGAGGGTAGCCAATCACGTTCTGATAAAGTAGATGAATGATTGTTGACAGAGGAAAATGTGATATGACCAGTGGTGGAAAATTAAAACAGAAAAATGAAAAAAATAGAACAATGACACACAAGAAAAGGTCATCGATGAAGGTCTGTCACCTATGGATGAAGATTCATGGATTGAGAATGACAGAGCTCTCCAAGTGAATATACCTAGGACTATAACCCCTCATTCCCCGCTACATCTTATTAATAGTTCCCAAGTGCAAGAATTTGTTGAAGAATATTTAGGACTCCATGCTGTCCAATCAGGTATATGGAGTTGACAGAACGATGAAATAAATGAAGTCGACATACTATTAATTCATTGACCGTAAGAAGGGAATTGGGTCACCTTTCAACCTGAATTCTCCAATCGTAGTTTTCATCTACTCTATCAAGAATGTGAAGAAGCACCCCCCAACTACTTCCAACATCAAATAATTCACTGATTCAATTGGTATCTCCGATAAGGCACATAACCCAATTCGAACAAAATTTCACTTGGGTATCGATAGAAGCAAGAGAAGAAAATTGAATTCCGACATTCGACAAAGGGTTAGGATTATCAATCCTTCCTTTTCCAATTTGGTCATATGTCTAAATTAGGAGTCCATCCAGTCTATTTTAGTCACTAGCACCATTGGGTCCACTTGGCCTAATTGGGGAACATGGTTCAATTACTAAATTGTGGGGAACACTAATTGAGGCCTACTGCCACTGATTTCACTTACATGCATCAGTTTAGGAGCCTCCTAGACCAATCCCAACAATTTAAGAGCCACTAGGAATGTTGAAACCAACCAAGGTCAGTTCAGTTCAATTGGTGACTAGTCCTCTACATTCAGTTAGTGCTAGGTTTACATGGCTGCACTCAGGAGGGGCGCATTTCTCACCTACCATAGTTAGTTAGCCTTAGTCAACATTGAATGTAACACTTGAGTTGTGTTTTAGAACTCTGATGAACTCCGGTTATGGTTTAGACAAGGTTAGTTAACTATTGAGTCCTCCAATAGTGATTTAGACAAGGTCTTAGTTACTTATAGTCAAGTAGAGTCTAATCAATTCAAATTTCCTCATGTGGATTCGAATTGCATGTGGCCATCAAATCCATTGTACTTCATTGTAATTATCATCTAATTACCTTTTTTATTAATGAAAGCATTCACAGTTGCAAGCCTTTTTGCACTGTTTCATTCTTCAATTGTTGAGTAAATTGTGTGAACTATCTTGTGAGTTGTGTGTTTGTCCACAGATCTATGTGCTCAATTTAATATGGTATCAGAGCCTCGGTGGACAAGACACCTCTCCTCCTCAGATCTACAGCTAGATCATTTTTTTGAGAAAAATTGCTCCTTCCAGTACTACACTAGAAGCAGAAAATTTACCACTTAATATCCCAAGTTAGGAAATTGTTGATCAAGCTTGCTTGATCAACTATGCTGGGTGTGAAGGAAATTCCAAAAGTGCAAACTGTCAAACTTACTTTGTATGTTTTATTGTGTGACAGGCTATCTTCTCTTCTTACAGTATTCGCTACAAGCAGCCCTTTCTTCTCACTGCATTCACTACAACATCTCAGTCCTTCTTACTGCATTCAAAATGGTTCATCTAGTAGAGCCTCTCACTCCCTTCAACTATCACCAATGGAAGGAAGACATGGTGGTAATGCTCCGCACCAAGCAACTCTTTAGACTCAAAGAAGAAATAGAGGCAGTGCCAGCTTTAGATCATGACAAATAAAAGTACTTGAACAGGGTTGATGAATCCCATGGACACTTATTCTCCTCAGTTTCTTGAGAGCTTCGATTCCAAATCCAAGGATTGAAGAATCCCAAGGATATTTGGGACAAGATTGCCTCCGTATTTGATCAGCAGGATGAGATGAGGATCCATCAGCTAGAAAATGATCTGATCACTCTTAATCCATCCAACTTCAAATCACCGAATGAATTCTTCACAAAGTTCAAGAACCTGATATATCAGTTGAAGCAATGCAAAGTGGAGAAGGATGAAGATCATCTCATTCTTTCCATTCTCACAAAGCTCAATGAAGACTACTGAGTCTTTGTATACACCTTCCAAACAGTAAGTCTCACTACTCCAAATTGGAAGATGCCCACTCTTAATGCCTTCATCCAATCTCTCATTTCTGAGAATGATAAATTGATCCAGATGGGGATCATTCGATCTTCCAAAGATCAAGCTCTGGTTGCAAGAGGAGATAAGGTAGAGAATGACAAAGGGAAGCAAAGAGATGAGTCTCGTGCGAATAAAGAGCAGTCAAAAGAACCTTCAAGTTCAAAGAGAAGCAAGAAGAATGGCAAAGGCAAGGTCCTATGCTCTTACTGTGGAAGGGGCTCTCATTCAGAAATCTCATGTATGAGAAGACAACTTGATGAAATGGCTCTTCTTTTGAAGAAACATAACATTTCTGTACCTACTAGCACAAGAAAGGATGACTCTGAAGAAGAATATGAAGAATACCAAAGGAAAGGCCATGCAATGAAGGCTTGCTGCACATCAGCACATGTCTTCCTCATTGATTCTGGAGCTTCCAACCATATGGCTGCATCCAGAGAATCATTCTCTTATTTTCAGTCCTTTGATGGTCCTAGTATTCAGATGGGAAATAACAGTAAAGCCAAAACAAAAGGGAAGGGATGTGTCAAGCTTGAACATGGAAGGTTCACAGATGTGCTATTTGTTCCCTCCCTAGCTTCAAACCTGTTATCTGTCTATCAGATGACCCATACTGGATCTCCAAAGCGAGTGACCTTTGGTCCTGACTCAGTGGAGATCACAGATATCTCTACTGGGAGCAATGATAGCGAAGGGTGTTGCAAATCATGCTTCAAAAGCACATGAGTTCTCACATTTCATGCCTCCTTCAGAACCAGTGCACTCTCAGTAGCCACTTGCAAGGGAAGATAAAATCATTGCATCTACTTCTTTTGCAGCTTCTACTAGTATTGCAGATCCATCTTTATCAGTTTATGAGATTGAGATTCAGGGTGACTCAGATCTAGATTTAGTCCCTACTTCCAAACTGGAAGCTAGGAAGATGACTGGAAACTCACCTGACACTCATAAAGGAAAAAACCTTGCACTATGCCATGAAATATTACCTCCTTCAGAGTGATGCAATAGACTCCCTGTAAGATTCTATATGGCAAGGGCTCAGTCTCACTACATTCAAAAGAATGGATATGATCATAAACCTCTTCATACAATAAGAGACAAAGGTTACATTCCTCCTTCCTTCCATCATCATTTTTGGAGAAGAAGGAGAATTATACATGCCAGGACCCATAATACATGTGCACAGCACAGCATGCATGATGCTTCACTACCTCACAGAGATGAAGATTGCAGCAACATATTTTCAAGTTTTTCAAACTTGAGACCTGATTCTACCTGCTTAGATAGAAGGGGGGATTTTTTCCCATATGGTTTTTTCCCCAGCTCCTTGTATTAAGAAGTTACTTTATTTTACTTTATGTAATGGGTGACCTATGGTCTTAGTTACCAAGGCCCACAGATTGTCCAAGTTAGCATTCAGGGGGGGTGTTAGGATTATTAATCCTTCCTTGTCCATGTAGTAGGGATTTCTCCCTTGCTACAGAGAAGGAACAGATACCTTCCATCTATAGGATGGAAGGATAGGGTTCCTTGTGGTGGATGCAAAGAAAACAGGTAGGAAAAGAAAGAAAACAAAAATCAAAACCCCTCTACACACAAGTTTATGGGTTGAGCTCCAATACCCTGCATAAAACTTGTTAGAAACATCCAAAGACCTGCAAGCAAACCATGAAAACCTACAAGTATATGTTAAGAAATAGATCTACAAGCAAATATGTTAGAAACACTAAAATAAGCAACACAAAACAGAGATTATACCTTCTATGGGTGGAAATGGGCCACCATGCCCTAGCTTGGAGAAGCACCTCTCTTGAGAATGGGGGAGCTATGGCTCAATGGGAGAATGGATGAGAGGGAGAGTGAATGGCTTGAGAGGCAAATGGTCTCAAGGAAATCACTCGGGCAGCATAACAGTATGCAAGGAAGGAATGATTTGAGAGTGACCCCCACCCCCCTATTTATACTTTTTCTCAAGACTTTTAGGGTTTTAAGCCCATGGTTGGGGCTTTAGCCCCTTTTTTGGGTTTTTAGCCCCTTTCGCTCAATCTTTAGCTCTTTTTGGGGTCTTAAGCTCCTTTGAGGGGTTTTAGCCCCCTTTTGGAGGTTTTAGCCCCTATGAGAGTTATTTTGGCTCTTTTTAGGGGTTTCTAAGCCCTTTTGCACATTTTTAAGCCTTTTTGAGGGTGTGGGGGTGAAATAGGGTTAAATGAGGGTCGTGTGTGGGTGTCCTTGGGTGGGGTAGGCCATGTAGAGCTGAGTGAGGGATTTCTTGGGTTAACAGATTTCCCCCTGATGTGTGAGGGAAGGAGCTCATTGTATGGCCGATGCACATCATAGGATTTTCTTGGGGAGAGGTGGTGCTTCCTAGGCTGGGGCATGGCGGCATTTGGTTTTTGTATTAATATGGTTCCCATCAATGGGTGAGATACAAATACTGTGTGACATGTATATGGACGAGGTGGGCATCCCCATGCTCATAACAATGTCAAATGAATAATGTGATCTAAGCTCTATAATACATGAGCTTATCATGTACAACTGTTGTTACAATAATGGTTGCCTCAATGAGAGGCTGAATACAATACTGATCTGAAGAACTGCTACATTGGACCCATGGCATTCTCATGGAATGCTATATCTTCATGAATAATGGCCTATTGGATCTGGAACAGTACATAGCTATATGGACTCACTAATGGAGAGTCAGAGTCTCTGTGGTACAAATATGCTGCATCAATCATAAATCTATATAGAAGCACTGTTGGGGCTTCTGAAAACTATCTCCAACCCAACCCAAAAATCACAAGGGACATGAACCTATCAAGGTCCCTCAAATAGACTCATCAATGTTCTAGAGTCAGGTGACATCCAGGGTCTTTGACCAAATACTACACAGACCAATACCATGTACGAATCTCAACGGTGCGATGATCTAGCTAGAGTCGAGCACGTGAGAAACAACCATCCCGAGAGACATTAAGGACTCCTCTCAAGTGGTACAAGGAACTCATCAATGAGGTTAATGAAACCAAGATACAGGGACCTCTGGGTCTATCCACTGGAATATGTGTGTTGTCGTCAATAGAGGGAGACATGCCCCTGGTCAAGGCAATGGTGTTTCCTTGACCAGAAGCGCGAGTGAGATAACCGAAAGATGTGAGACAATGTGTGGACTGACGCACTGACTTGGGGGGGGGGGCAGAGGGAAGGAGTTGAACAGGGGCAAAGGGAGTGTAGTAGACTCAAACTTCCTTTGTTCAGAGTATGACTGTAGGGCAGACCAAGTAGCAAATGAAACTGACTCATGTGAAAGGGATCATAGTTGTAATACTAGGAATGTCACTACAGATGGGAAATACTTGGGGGGGGAGGGTAGATACTTTTGGTATTAATGGGATCTAAGGAAGACACATTGTAGAGTACTCTGAAAAAAGGTGACCCAAAGTGGGAATGCTTCCAAACTATTATCTGTGGGGTGGTGTCTAGAGACACCGTTGTGGTACGATCTCATGGATTTTTGGCGAGCCCGAGAAAGTAAATGCTTGATGGTGCTTTCAATTTTAGAGAGTTTGAAAGCATGAAGAAGACTCCATTGGGGGCTCTTTTTCATTGGTAGTTTCCTGTGCCCGAAAGAGGATAAAAGTATACATAGGAGAGCTCACCCATCCTGTAGGGGAAGAGAGACTTCTTTACTGTTGGTAGTCCATTCAGGACGAAAAAGGTTAAACCTATACTGACTGGACGGACATTCAGATACTTTTACGAGCATGAATGAAACCAAGTTTGCTTGAAAATCTTTTCTTGATGAGAAGGATGGAAAAGAGCTTAACGACAACCCATGGTGATATTTTTCGTAAAGTTCAGCCCCTCTTCCCAAGAAAGCATAAAATTATGCAGAAGGGAATGGTCTTGGCTTGAATATGCCAAGGTGGTCCTTTTCGTTTGATGGTCTACATAGTCCACAAAAGGAGATAAGCGAGACAATGTAGATTCCCTTTCCTATACTTTAACGAGCGGGAAAGGAAGCAACCGCGCTCGACAATCTTTTCATTCTTTTTAGAGTCAAAAAAGAGCTTAAAAGAAACTCTAGTATGGTCAATTGATTGCGGTGGCACAGGTAGTGCCCCATGTCGAGACAGTGGATAGTGGTCCAAAGGTCATCCATGCAGTATGGATGGAGTAGGTGGCTCTTAGACATACCAATACATGCATGGGATAGATTGCGGTAGAGGCATGTGAGTTGGTGCGATAGAGGCACACAAATCAAGGTGGCTCTCAAACAGAGATCAAAAGAGTCGTGTGTGAGTTGTGGTGGACGAACTTGATTACATGTGATGTGAGTGCAAGTTCAGAGGTAGTTATATGCCAAATGCATGCAAAGGAAATGATCTGTTCTTCGGACGATGGTCCAAAGATCCACATAAGGTGCGGTGGACAGATTAGACAACTATATGCTAAAAATAAAAATGATGTACCTTACGGGTGGTGGCCCAAGAAACCGCATGAGTGGTGGTAGGAAAGTGTGATGCAAGTACAGGTACGAAGACACTTGTATCACTGTGATGTAGCCCATAAATCGAGGTAACTTCCGCGAAGTGGTCCCAAAAATTACTTATTAAACATGAGACGATGGTCTCATTAGAAGATAGAGGATGAAATTTGAGACCAGAGGTGTGAGAGGTGTCTCAAACAAGCTCTGGGTGACTCTGATTTAGCAGCTGATGGTGATGCCCCCGAATGGGGGTCTTTAATATGTGGTAAAAACATTGAAAAACAAAAAAGGGAAAAAAACTACGCTATAAGGGACTCATAGTGGTTATATCAGGCATAGACTCTCTTGAGGTGGAGCCCGTTGCGCAGCTTCTTCAAGAGTCGACCGTTTGAGTCAGCGAAGAGGTATGCTCCCTTGCCGAGATGAAGGTCATTGGCAAGGCAAGATGATGGAATCTGGTATTTTATGGGAATAATCAATTCCACACTTTGGTTTAAAGGGAATGGGGTAAAACCAAAGGAATTCTTACATATATCTCCATCATCGCGTAAGTGGTGTCGGGATAGATCAGGTGGATCTTCCATAGCAGATGAGACGAAAGGGAAACTAGTGTTAGAGATCATGTAAATGTTATTGTTTGTGGATTTTGTGGCCTTGCCCCTAGTCTCTGTTGGAGGAAGAGGGGTAGGCCTGGAGACAGGAGGAGTCTTTGATGGACCTGAAGGTAGGTGCAATATCATCTCAATTGGATGGACATGACTCAACACATCCTGGGGCCTTAGAGGTAGGGTAGGTGGTTTAAGGTACCACACAAGATTTTCTAGTGTGATATCCTGTAGATTGCTAGTTTCCAAGACAAACTTACTCACGATCTCGGATGGTAGGAAAAGGAAAGGGAAAAGGAAAAGGAAAAGGAAAAGGAAATGGATCGTGTTGATCGGGAATGAAACCCAATGTTTCCCTGGTAACTGAGGTTGAGGTTGTGACTAAGGTTGCGGCTATGGCTGGGGAAACAATGGAAGAGACAGGTCTGATGGACTGTCGGCGATGATGGAGACAAGAGGGTCTATAGAACTGGACATCATATAAATGGACATGGTGTTGGAAGGAGGTGGGGGGTGAACTTCTTCGATCAGAGTGATCTCAGATTCAAGGGAATGTTATCTAAGGTTGGCTAGAGCCATTTGGAACTCGGACAAGTATTAGTAGTGGTGAGAATAGTGTCCATACAAACCATAGAGGATGCAAGCATGGTTTGTTCTCAATTACATGTTTCTCACTATTGGCCCGCTTGGAAGTTCAACCACGGGGAGGTTTTCCATTGTATCCATGGCATCCAAATGCGCGCAGATTATGGGAATCTCAGGGTAGTTTTGAGTTGGATGGCCATGTTCTTCGTAGACAGTGCAAGGTAGGATCTATCGAGGTTCAGCGGTAGCTTTCTTGTTTTTTCCCTTGGCCCTTTTTGGGTGAGGCGGTGTGGGTGCGGGTGTGGTGGTTGGTTTTTGCGGGCCGGGTGGAGGATGAGATTTGACTACAATGGGTTGCACGGGGGTTAAGACTACCTGGGGCATTGGTGGTTGAGATGGTGGATCCAGGTACCACACGAGAATTCCCAATGTAAAATTGGGTAAGTTTAAGGTAGCCATTACTGGATTTCTCATGACACCAGGCAAGGGAAAGAGGAAGGGAATTGTGTGGACTGGGGAGGAGCCTAGATAACTCCCTGATGGTTGCATGTGGGGATGAGGTTATGGTTGCGGTTGCACGAAATGCTACGGCTGTGGATGATGTTGTGGTTGCTGTTGATGTTGTGGTTGCTGTTGATGTTGTGGTTGTTGTTGATGTTGTAGCTGCGGATGGTGTTGCGGTTGCAGTTGGGGTTGCGGCTGTGGTTATTGTTTTGGTGAAGCAGTGTTGGATGAGAGCATGCAAAAATCCACAGTCTCATTTGGTGTCGACAGTGGTGACACTAAGGGGAAAGAAGCTATCATGGTGGTATCGAAAAACAACCCAGGGCCCAGATTCAACAATGGGGAGGCTAGTAGGTTTTCAACCATGGTGTTGACCGCAGGGATAACATTGGCGTGTGTGGTCAGCCCTTGCGGATCAATGGTGTTAATCATAGGGATAACATTGGCGGGTGCCATTAGCCCTTGTGGATCGTGATAAGTTAGTTGGTCAACCATCACGATTTTCCCTTCATGGGGGAACATCATGAGACGGAAAATAGTTGACACTGCATCTCTCATGGCGTACATATAACTTCTTCCGAGGAGAAGGTTATAGTCCAATTGAGCATCAACAACCTCTATGTCAATCATTACTATCTTCCCGACTAATGTGATGGGGACATGGGGGAGGATTCCTTGGGCTTTAGTGGGATGGACATCATAAGCCTGTGGAGTAGTAGATGATGGTTGCATAATTGGGGATCCAAGCTTCTACCAGACTAGGGTAGACATAATGCACGTGGATGCCCCCTAATCCACTATGCACTGGTGCACGACCAAATTCTGGATAGAAACCGAGATTTGGAAGGCAATGGTTGATGGCATCCGTGGTTCTCCATTATCCGTGTTGAATGTGATCAACTTGGATTCAGAGGGGTCCACAGCACCAAGGGCGGCTAGTAAGGCTTTTCGCTACATTGGGCAAGTTTTGAGTACGTCAAGAGCAGACATGGAGGTAGGTGTTTGGGCCAAATATTCCACGATGTTGTAGCTAATAGCAGCTCTAGCTGTGGCATTGTTGGAAACCCAGCATATGGGCGAGCGTGGGAAAGGGGGTAACTAAAGAGGTGCATTGGTTGTTTTAGACATAGATGCCGCTGATGTGTCAGCAGGTTCAGCGTTGGTTCCGTACTGATTTTGGCTAGTTTGTAAATTGACCTCTTTAGTTGGCATAGCTAGCAGGTGGTGGACACCTGTTTCTATCATTGGGGGTGCCCCCAAAGCATTGGGATTGGGTTGGGGAGGGGGTGCAGTTGCCACCAATCCTTGGACCGGTAATGGGTTTTGGAGCACCATAGGAGGAGGTCCTAGTGGTGCCAGATTGGGTTGGGCTTGGTCTGTTGTATTGGTGGCATCTTGAACCTCATTCCTAATGGCCTGCTTAGCACAACCCATGAAGGGACACTTAAATGTGTAGTGCTTGTAGACCTCACATAATGTGCACAGTTGGTTTGTACGCAACAGAGCGTTGCATCTTGGTGCATTTAGTCATTGAGGATTTTGGGATGGTAGGTTTGCTGCAGCATTGTTGGGAGGATTTGGTTGTTGACCGCCTCCCTGTGGTTGATTGTTTCCTTGGTTCCGGGGTCGGTTATTCCTGGCTTGCCCTTGTTGGTTATTGGGGGCTGGCTAGTTGGGATGGTTTTGTTGTGCAAACACCTATCCCAATGGAGTAGGTGGAGCTAGGCTAGGGGCTTGGACAGCTTGCGCCAGTGGTGCATAGTAAACTTGGGTGGGTGCCGGTGCCACAAATGTGGGCATTTGTCCCGCATATTGTTTTGTTGGCCAAGCTAATTCCTGGGCCTGCTGCGGTGGCACAAGTTGTGCATAAGAAGTTGTGGCTCCGAACTGGGACATCATTCTTGCATAGTCCAAAGTTTGGTTTTGGTAGGAAACACTAGGGGTGTTTCTTGGTTGTGGTGGTATTGTAGGTGGTGTTGGATGGTGCTGTGGTTGGTGAGAGATAGAACCTATGGTGCCATCTGCAACATGGGATGCCCCGGTGCATCCCGGTGAGAGGTTCCTGCACAGGGAGCGTCTGGAATGATAGTGTAAAGGTATCTAGACTGTGCATAGATAAGATCAAACTACTGGACTTTCAATATGGCCTCCTCTTCAGATTGGGGACATTCGAATGTGACATCCTTTGCTATAGGTGGTAACAAGGTTTTTAGGAACCAATCCAGGAATATCCTGTCATCAAGTTGAATCTTGCACAAACTACGGCGTCGCCGCCACTCATGGATGTGGTTGGTTATGTGGGTTGTAGTTTTCTGGTGGCAAGATAACAAGATCTCCACCCCTTAATTGTATCTAAGAGGGAGTTGGAAATATTGCAGGAACATGAAAGCCAAGGAGTTGAAATCCAGGTACTTGGCTTGTGGTAGCTCAATGTACCACTTGGCTGCAGCACCTGTGAGGGTGCATTGGAATAGTTAGAGTCTAATCAAATAATCTACAATGTTATTTGATGAGCACCATAGGTGAAACATCATGATATGGTTTTGGGGGCACTCCGCTGCCTTCCCTTCAAACTTGGGAATGTTTAAGGGAAGTTTGGTTGGCATGGGAGGCCAAAAAGTTTGATGGCAGATAGGGTCATTTGTTAACTGAGCCAAGTCAAGAAAGTTGAGACGTGCCATGAAAGGAAGGTTTGACCCAAGGTTGATGTGAGATGGTAAAGTAATGGTGGTGGGGTTTGCAGGGACATGATGCACTTGCAGAATTAGGAGTACTTGTGGCCCTATTACGGACGAGCCACTGCCCCCAAGCATGGTAAAAGGAACTATGTGAGTGGAAAGGGCATTGCCCTCATGTGTGACAGGAGGGGCAGTGTAGGTAGACAGGCCACTGCCCCCAAGCATGCCAAGTGGGACAGTGTGAGTGGAAGGCACACTGCCCCCATGTATTACAGGTGGGACAACTTGACTGGTCAATATGGGTGGTGGTAGCTGGCTTATGACAGTTTGCATGACCGTACCGAGGCCACCTACAGGGGTGTTGGTGGTGGTTTGGGGTGTGGACATGGGTCCACTACCAATCACTACACCGAAAAATGGATCCGAGTTTGCACCAGCCATAGGGCTAGATGGTGCAGTGTGCAGATCTGGTTTAGACTGGTATGATTATGAATCTGAATTAGAGGCTGTGTGGCCTTCTGATGGTGTAGAAGGTCACTGAGAATGGTCTCGACGATGTTAGTTTAATGACCCAAACTATGGTGGTTCACCTCTTAGGCGTGAGGAAGAACGTGGGGGATCAATCTTATCTGATTTGTATGTCAAAATGGTGAAATCTGGTAATGATTTTTGGACCCCAGTTTTAATGGCTTCCTATTGGATTTAGGTGGTCACTCGGCCACCAAAACTACCAGAAGATAGCGCTTGGATTTTTCCTCATGGGAGTGCTAGTCAATCGGTGGGGGTCGTTTCCCATTTCGCTTGGCAATTCCTCTCAGTGGCCAGCTACTTTGGGGTTCCGATGGTACTCTTCACAATGATTTTCTGGGCTCATCCCAAGTACTTCCCATGGTTAAGGTAGTTAGGGACTTATGTCCTCAAAGACTGTAGATGTTTGACTTAGAGTAAATTATAAAATTTAATGGCTCACTTAGAATCATGAACTGAGTTTGGTTGGTTTATATGGTATGGTTTGTGTGTATGTATTTTATATTTCTGTTACACTTAATGGTTGCTTATATGGTTTATGAATAGTCCATAGAAATTGTTTGGTTTATTTCATAAACATGGGTAATGAAAGCAATAAATTGTAAACAAAAAATTTAACTACATGCCATACCTGAATCTAAACTATGGTAGCTTGACTAGGTGACTGTCTTACACCTGTATTTCTATTCAACTAGGAAAGGGTGTTGGGCTCTCAACAAAATGGGATTAAGCCCATCCGTAGATCCATAGGTCACCCTCTGAATGCAAGGTCAGTCAACAGGGAGGATGCTGAGCGCCGTGAGAAGCCCTCCTTCTCTACCCCCTCTACCTTCCAGGTCACCTGTTTTTAGTGGTTTTGAAAAATGATAGGTGAAGTTCCTATTACTATACAATCCTCACCCTTTGTCTTATACCAGAATACCCTGAAGGGTGATGACTGGGTAGAAGAGGAAGGGCTAAGCAAGATGTTGATTTTAATTACAGTAATTTTTTCATGGGGTCTTCACTTGTTGACCAATATCCTATCACGTTAGTTCATATTGTGGGTTTTAAAATTATCAAAAATTGAACCAATATATTGCAGGTATTGGGGGGGTGAGGGGTTAAGGGGGGGGGGGGTAGGGTGGTTTATAAGGATTGAGGTATAAAAAGGGGGGGGGAGGAGGGTTTAAGTATTGGGGGGGGGCTTCAACAAAAAGAGTTTGGGTCAATATCTCTGGAAATTAAGGGTATTCTTTAATATCCCACGATCGTACGTGCTATGTGAGAGGTTCACTAAGTGAAGTCCCCGTGAATTTTTTAATCAAGCTTTGATGAGATTCATTAATCCATTAACCATTAAATTTAGAATTGATTTACACAGGATGTAATGAAATAAATAGATACTTAAATGAAATAAACACATATTGATGGACAGAGGTGACTGAGCCGCACTGACAGTCCCAATAGAAGCAAACAATCAAGCCCGAAAATGGGTCCCTCACCTGTAGAAGACTTATTTTTGCGAAGTGGATTGTGATCAAACCGTGAGGAATTACCTCAAATGGTTGAAAACCCACTTCGAAAATAGGTCCTTTTACCCTTAGCCATGAGGATATTTGCAAATGGATCAACTGTTTGGGAAGAAAATGATCCCGAACACATGTGAATTTTCAGAAATTTGATTCGACCGTTTTTACACAGTTGAGCAATTTGCGAATCACAGAACGACCAACAATGACCGGTACTATGGCCGAAACAATAAAAAAAATGAAATAAAAATATCAATCAACCTAAATAAGCAAAGTATAAAAAATGAAACCGAGGGATCCAGTGGGATCGACCCTATATGGTCGCCAGTTCTGTAGTAGGTATTTCTCCCTTGCTACAGAGCAGGAACGACTACCTTCTGTCTATAGGATGGAAGGATAGGGTTCCTGGTGGTGGATACAAATAAAATGGATAGGAAAAGAAAGAAAACATAAATCAAAACCCCTCTGCACACAAGGTTATGGGTTGAGCTCCAATACCCTGCATACAACTTGTTAGAAACATCCAAAGACCTGCAAGCAAACCATGAAAACCTGCAAGTATATGTTAAGCAATAGATCTGAAAGAAAATATGTTAGAAAAACTAAAATAAACAACACAAAACAGAGATTATACCTTCTATGGGTGGAAATGGGCCACCATTCCCTAGCTTGGAGAAGCACCTCTCTTGAGAATGGGGAAGCTATGGCTCAATGGGAGACTGGATGAGAGGGAGAGTGAATGGCTTGAGATGCAAATGGTCTCAAGGCACTCACTCGGGCAGCATAACAATATGCAAGGAAGGAATGATTTGAGAGTGACCCCCATCCCTCTATTTATACTTTTTCTCAAGACTTTTAGGGTTTTAAGCCCCTGGTTGGGGCTTTAGCCCCTTTTTTGGGTTTTTATCCCCTTTTTCTCACTCTTTAGCTCTTTTTGGGGTATTAAGCTCCTTTGATGGGTTTTAGCCCCTATGAGAGCTATTTTGGCTCTTTTTAGGGGTTTTTAAGCCCTTTTGCACATTTTCAAGCCTTTTTGAGGGTGTGGGGGTCAAATGGGGTCAAATGAGGATCGTGTATGGGTGTCCTTGGGTGGTGTAGGCCATGTAGAGCTGAGTGAGGGATTTTTTGGGTTAACAGTCTAATTTGGTCATATGTCTAATCAGGAGTCATGTCTAAATCGGGATTCCATCTAGTCTATTTTAGTCACTGGCACCATTGGGTCCACTTGGCCTAATTGGGGCACATGGTTCAGTTACTAAAGTGTGGGGAACACTAATTGAGGCTTATTGCCACTGGATGCACTTACATGCATCAGTTTAGGAGCCTCCTAGACCAATTCCTACAATTTAGGAGCCACTGGGAGTGCCGAAACCAACCAAGGTCAGTTCAGTTCAGTTGGTGAATAGTCAAGCTAAGTTAGGAGTCAGTTACATTCAGTTATAGTCCTCTACATTTAGTTAGTGCTAGGTTTACATGGCTGCACTTAGGAGGGGTGCATTTCTCACCTACCATAGTCAATTAGCCCTAGTCAACACTGAATGTAACACTTGCGTTTTGTTTTAGAACTCTGATGAACTCCAGTTATGGTTTAGACAAGGTCAATTAACTATTGAGTTCTCCAATAGTGATTTAGACAAGGTATTAGTTACCTACAGTCAAGTAGAGTCTAATCAATTCAAATTTCCTCATGTGGATTCGAATTGCATGTGGCTATTAAATCCATTGTACTTCATTGTAATTATCATCTAATTACCTTTTTTATTAATGAAAGCATTCACAACTGCAAGCATTTTTTGCACTGTTTCATTCTTCAATTGTTGAGTAAATTACGTGATATGTCTTGTGAGTTGTGTGTTTGTCCACAGATCTATGTGCTCAATTTAATACAAATATCCCACTAACATGAAAGATAGTGTTGTCGAGGAGAGTACGAATTAACCCCTGTGAATACATTCTTGGGAATAGTACCTATCGAAAACAACTATGAAAGAAGTGCAGCTGCAAGAATTAATCCACCATCACCACCACCGATAGTAAAAGTCAAAGTCGCAGAAGAAATGGCGCACATAGCATCCCACATCCCTCTTTATGAGGGAGATGAGGATCCAAAAAGAGACTGATTCATCTGTGAATTAATATGGAAATCCAATTCCATTACTAATGAATATCGGCAAATGGTGTAATTTGATGGCTCCCTTCGCAAAAGATCACTCACATGGTATTTGACCTACATAGAAAAAACTTCGAATGCAACAAAAGGTCAGATAAAACAATAGTTTATGTATTTGGTCAAAACACCTGATGCAAAATATCTTTCTGCTAAAACATTGACAACCACTGCACAAAATCCTACAGAAACTGTCAAGGAATATAATAAAATATTTAAATACTTGTTTATCCATGTTGAATACAACATCGACGAACAATTATGATCCAATGGTTCATGGATAGAATATTACAGAAAATCAGAATGCATTTATAGTTGGACAACTTCGATACATACAAAGATGTGTTGAAGAAAGTGCTAAAAATAGAAATGGACTAGGATTACTTTGTAGTCCCTGTCGATCGATGCATATAGGAACAAATTGAAAACATGTAGAAGTCCATCTGTGAAATGATTCTTATAGGAAATGAAGTATGGTGTACAAAATGATCAACAACCGGCCATACAAAAGATTATTCTCAACAAGATGATCGATGCCAAGATGTTTGGTTCATACAATCAAAATGTTTCTTTGACATATGCTAAGAGCATGACTCACATACAACAAAATATTGCCCATACAACATGAATAATGAGCAAGCTTGTTGGTGTGCTATATGTGAAGTTAAAACTCATCCCACAATAGAATTTCAACTAAAATTAAAGAATAGACATAATTATCATGCAATATATCAGACTAATGCTATCAACTAGAATGATAACAATGAAAGGAATGATGATAGAAATGACCGAAATGACATAAATAATAGTTATCAAAGATACGATGGCCAGTGATATGACTGACGAAATGACTACATTTACCGATGAGGAGGATTCAAGGGAGGGGTCGAAATAACAAAAATCAAGAAAACCTACCACGTAAACCCATTCAGTGCTACAGATGCCTCAATCAAGGACATCGTCATGCAGGATGCCCTTACAAATATCGAACATACCTAAAATTTTGTACAAACTGTGGAGTAGATGATCACTACTTGGAATATTTCCCTATCATGCTTGAAAAAATTAATAATAAAAAATGTTAATGTCTTGTCTAATGTTCTTAAGTATGATATTATCAAAACTAAGAATATTCATATCGTAACTCGACAAGGAACAAAAATTGATCTCAATAACACACAAATTAGTAAATTAAAAAGTAAAGAGGAGTATCCTAATCCTATTGAGAAAAAACGATTGTATAATAATGCATCAAAAATATTTTAAGAACTGGAATCCCAAGAAAACCATGATGAATCTCGACAAGAAACTATTAAGGAATTGATCAATTTAATAACTAAAGAAGGATCTATCGTAAAGTTAATAGACCTAATGTACAAAATAAAATACAAGTATGTCGAAGAAAAAAAATCTAAAAATATAAGTTGTCTAAATCATAAAGATAAAAATGATGTAGACCCCCTTGTTGATATGGAAATCGAAGGTTACCACTTCCGATAAGTCATTCTCAAATTTGGATCGTAGGTAAATATTATGACTCGCGACACTTGGGAACAACTTAGTAGACCAAAACTACATGAGTCAGGGATCTACCTAAAATTATCCGACCCAAGGACTAATTGAACCAATTGGTGTATGGAAAAATGTTGTCACGGCCATCAAGGGCATCATGACCCAAGTTGACTTTGAAATCATCAATCCCAAGGAAGAATCTATCTCCCTCCCTACAATAGTTGGTTGACCATGGGGAAGAAATATGAAAGCATCAATATCACTTAACAAAGAAAGAATCAAACTCAAAGGCAATGGATAGAAAGTTATTGTACCAATTCATCCATCACAAGGAGATCCCTGGACAGAACCGACAACAATGTCCACATCTGATAACTATATCAAATAAAGAACAATGAATATTATACTGAGCCAATCACATACAAAAACATTCGTCTTGGAAATCCCTAATTGGTCGAATACAATTCAGATGCCGAGCTTTACAATTGGCAGATAGAAAACTACGAATTGCAAGCATGAGATTGTTGGAAAATCGAATCCATCCCTAAAAAGAAAACAAAAGAATGATTTTCTATCACTAGTATCCCAAATATCTTTGAAAGAAAAATTAGAGAATACCCAACTTTAGCACTAGTGAAAAATGAATCATCAAATATGCCACCGCTGAGATACAAAGAACGTGAATTCCCATATTCTCATGTCGAAGAAGTCTCAAAAAACGTAGGTGAACAAGGTCGACTTCAAAGTTTGGTCGAGAAATTTACAGGACAAGCTGCAAGATAGTGGGATACACATAAGTCGAGACTATAGACTTGGACTACAACATAAACATACTTCGTTGAAAGATTCAGAGAAAATAAACTCACAGCACAAGAAAATATTCCAATCTTCACACAAGGTAAAGATCCTGAGAAACACACTAACATATTTGAAAAACAATGGATAAGTTGGGATACAAATATGATAGAACCTGATCGCACTTGTTTCCAAATACACTCGATAACTTACCGAAAAAATGGTACAAAATGGAAGAAGCGAGAGGATAAACGCTCACCTAGAAAGAAATCAAAGAAAACTTCATCAAAGGATTCAAATTTTTGTCGCATGATGAGTCATTAATTGAAGCAAGTAACCAAGTAAAAAACTTCCTACAACCAACAAGAAACAAATTCCCAACGGATGACCAACGACTTAATTGACATATTGTTGCATGTACTAACATCAAGTCGACTTAAATCCAACATTTGACAAGACTTCACTTGGAAATAGAAAAAACAAAAGGGAAAAGCTTCAAGTGGAAATCAAAAAATCCAAACACTTCAAAACTAGTGAGAACAATATTCAAAGTGGAAACTTCAGAGAAAGGGGATCCTAAAAGATTGATAGTGGAATACTTTCCACTAGCATTTTCATAATTTAAATAAAGTAGTTGACAAATCAATGAAAATAGAGCACCAGAATGGATGGACGTAAAATTCCTGACAAAAGAACTTGATATATCCATTGATGATAAACCTAAAATGGAAAAAATAGGTGATTACTGGAATGAAGAACAAACAATATAAGTCATAAATTTCTACATAAATAATTTCAAGATGTTTTTTACTGGGATTACAAATATCCAAAAGGACTTGTGCAAGAAATGGGATAAATGAAGATCGACATCAAACCAGATGCAAAACTAGTAAAAAAATAGACCATACAAGCTTGCACACAAATTTAAGGAAATAGTAAAGAAAGAAATCGATAGTATGCTTGTAGCTAGAATTATTTACTCTATTGATCAATCAGAATGGTCGATCCCAATGGTTTTCAAACCTAGGAAGCATGATCCGACACATCTCGAATCTATGTAGACTTCCGAGAACTTAATAAAATAACGCTTATAGGCCTCTTTCCAACTCTTTTTTCCAATGAAATTATTAATGAAGTCATAGGACATGAATTTTATTCGTTCACATACGGATTTTATGGATATAACCAAGTACCCATTGCTAAGGAAGACATAAAGAAGACTACATTTGTATGAGAGTTTGGATCATTTGTGTATAGAGTTATTCCATTTGGATTGAAAAATGCACCAATTGTGTTTTCAAGAATTGTCGTCAAAGCATTCTAGGAATATATCTAGAAAGCTATGGCTGTATATTTTGAGTACTGAACAATTTAATCCATGTTAAAATATCACTACAAATGGATAAGAATTATGTTGGAGAGATGTTGACAAAGACAATTATCCCTAAATATAAAGAAATGCATATTTTCAACTCCGATAGGAATCCTGTTGGGGCATGTTGTGTGTAAAGAAGGTATTTAAGTCAACTGCGCAAAAATCAAAACCATTCTCGACTTGAAGTCTCTAGTCAAACCTAAACAAGTAAGAATTTTTATAGGACATACAGGATACTACAGAAAATTTATTCGACACTACTCTAACATGACTTATCCCTTGCAATAATTATTAAAATAAAATCAAGAGTACCAGTGGACCAACGAATGCACTGCATCATTCGACGTCTTAAAGAAGAAATTAGTCGAAGCACCCATACTAAGGTTTCCAAACTAGTCCATCAAATTCCATGTACATATAGATGCTTCGGGAAAAGCATTCGGTGCAACCCTAACTCAACTTGGTGATGATGGAATGGAATATCTAAATGCATACATCAGTACAAAACTAAATAAACCAGAAAGGAATTATTCGACAACAGAAAGAGAAGCACCGGGAATGGTATTCATAGTCCAGGAATACTGGCACTATCTACTGGCTAACCCATTCATTTTTTACATAAACCACCAAGCACTAAAATACTTTATCAATAAATCTATACATCACAGAAGAATTTGTCGATGGTTGTTGTTATTCCAAGAATTTGAATTCGAAGTCATAGTACGACCAGGAAAAACATGTCAGACCCAACCACTTATCGAGAATAGACACAGATGAAGAACTGACTAGAATTAAGGATGAATTACTATATGATCTCTTATTTAGAATTGAATCCGTACCATCAGAACCATTAGATATTTCTCAATTCCTAGAATAATGACAAGCTCCAAAAGGAATGAATGAAAAGAAAAAGAAGATCCTTATGATGAAAGATGCACCCTACACAATAATAAATGAATTTATATACAAGCTTCGACTAGATGACGTATTATGACGATGTGCTCTTGACCATGAAAGACAAATTATAATCAATTAAACACATTATGGACTGACAAGAGGTCACTTTCAAGCTGACAAAATAACAAGAAAAATCCAATGGTCAGGATTATGGTGGATGTTACACCTAATTCTCATCACCATCATGTTATGAGATATGTATCTCATTGATTGCCTAAAATTCCTCATACACTGAAGTAAAAAGTGAGAGAGAAAGTGTAATTCCTTACTCTGAGCCACCATTTCACCTTTCCCTTATGGAATGGGCGGTACCTATGCTGGCAATGAACTTTGTCTATTGACAAGGAGCAATGCCACCGCTTGTTTCCTTCTTGCAACATGTGTTACCCCCTTGTCAATGCTTATTTCCCTCATCCAAAGTGTAGTGCTCCACTTATAAACACAAAAAGGAAAGGTTTCGAGAGGCTTCTCAAAGATGACCTTCATGGAGCCTCGAGATCCCCTATCCTAGGGATGATCCTCCACCTCTTCCATGATATCCTCAACCTACTCTATCCTTTGAACCCTTTAAGTAGTGGCTCTCCTCTCATGGGAAAAGGGAGGAAGATTGTGTCATAACATATAAGCTCTATCCAAATTAGCTCAAAATTTCTTGAGTGATTAGGAGGCAAGGTGAAGCTTGAATCCAAGACCCCAATGAGAAGAGCTCCCAACACCAAGGAATGGTTGTGATCTCTCCTTCATTATTTTTAATGCAAATATAGTTTCTTTCCCATAAATATTGTGTATCTTATTATTATGCTTTGTTTATTGTTTATTTCCTTTGTCATTTACATAGGATTACATATAATCTTGTTCCTCTCACTTGGTTTGTTTCATTGTGTCTATTGTGGTATCTCCGCATAGCTCAAGCACAACAAGGTTCATACCTTTACAACCTATAAAAGGGTAAGAGAGTAGCCAATTCAAGTATTCTAGCTAATTATAGGGAAATATTCTTTATTCTATAGGTGTTTTGTTCTAGATTTGAGTTATTCAAGGTAGGGAAACAACCTTTGTTCGCATTGGGTGAGTATTTCCAGTAGCAAAATTGGTGACTCCACTAGGGAGAACTAATTCTTGGTCTTGTAGAAATTTGAAATATTAATATGCAATTTCAATTGATAGATCTACTCATGAATTTGAGATATCTCCTTCGAAATTGGTAAATTTTCCTCTTTTTGCCTCTAATTATTCATGCTCTTGTCTTTATTTGTCATTTGGATTCATTGTTCAAGCTCTAACACATTTCTTTTTCCACCCTTTTTGTGTTTCAAATATCAATTCGTGCCACTGCACCTGGGTTGAGTATAAAGTGCATCCACCATACCTTTTATTAGAGTAACCCTCAGTACCAATGCATGTTTCATGTGTACAAGGAGCGGTGCCACCACTCTGTATCTGTTTGCAAGGAGCAGTTCTAGGATGCCAATGCTCTAGTGCAACCCAAGGAAGTGCGGTACTAGGTAAGTACTTTATACTCCACTTCGATATTTTATTTTTGGATCTATTTTTTAGTTTTGGAAATATAGTATGAGTGTCATAGTGAATCTTGATTCCCAGATTTGTTTCTTCAACTTTTGTATTGTTTTTGGATTACCTTTTGAGGGAAATGAAGTGTATTTTAAAAAACAATTCCCCATGAATCGTATATTTTGTGGTCTCTTTGATTTATATGCTCTTTTGCATTCAAAGGTGAGTATATGTTTCTTGCATTGGATTTTACATTTGTTTCTTTGCTTGAACCCTCTTGCTACTTTCTGTAGATAGTATTCATTGAAATTGGAAAATTTGCATTTCATTTTCGTGTGCATGTTTTGGTTTTGGTTTGATTTCTTTGGAATTTGAGCATTGAATTGCGTGGATGATTGAAATATTGCGTATATATTTTAATATTTGTTTCGGGAAAAAAAAATATCTCTCTCCTTTCAATGGATAGTTTTCATTGAATGGAAAAGACTTGCATGGTTTTGAGTCAGGTCCAACTTTCCCTGCACTCACTTAACCGTACAAGATTAAATTAAGCACTAGTTTAAGTTTAAAATCTTTATCAATTTGTGTGTCAGGTTAGAGAAATGTTTCGACGTCTTTAAGCATAAAAGCTATCATTATTTTCTTGCACTGCATCCCGAGTACTATGCAGTTCTTCCACATACACATTCGTATATCAAACGAGATTTCACATACCCTTCTAGTATATAGAATGGTACTTCACATACTTGATGGTATATAGGAAGGACCCTTTCGTACGGTTGTGCATTATACAACACTACTATGGAGTTGAGCTCCCATGTACCTTGTGTATATTGAGAAACACCATTAGGGATCCTAAGACCATCTGAGAAAAGCCCTTTAACCGTCTTATCATCGCAATACACTAATAAAAACACTTGAGGATATTACTACACACATACCATCCAGGTAGTCGGGTATTCAGGAAAGGGTACAACCCTAATCCTCCTTATCACACTCTACTATTGGACCATGCAGTATATAACGAGTTGTGATGATTTGACAATCTCGCGAGGATCTTGAATCTTTATCCACTCCTTTCACATGCTTACTTGTTGCTTTAGATTGAGTAGTGCTTGTTTCCTATATAGTTAAAAGTCTTAGAGGGAGAGATAGCTTTGTTATTTATTTGTGGCTATGCCTTCTGATACTACCAACCAATAGGTCCTTTCTCAGGGGGATCCTTTTTATTTCTTCATTTGGATATGTTGGTCCTCCTCTCCTGGCCACTTTGAGTCTTCCCAGATCGACTATAGGATTACATGTATGGTTATTCTCTAGTCTGGTGATTCCAATCCCACCTTGTGTCTCAGATGTTAATTCTCCTTCACGAGAACACTAACCTCCCATGAATATTCCACTTTCTTTGTCAAAAGTGTCATCTCCACTTTATCCCTCTTCGCATGTTGAAAGTTGTAGTACTAGTAATCATGTGAATAAGAAGAAGAAGAAGAGGAAGATTAAGAAGAAGAAAGGAAAACCACTAACCGAGTCCCAACCAACCACTCTTCCTAGTGAGAGTGTTGAAATACCTACCAAAACTACTCGTAAGAAAATTTTCCCTTGCAGGATTTGTAAGAGTGATCACCTTCTAAAGGATTGTCTTGGTCTTTCCTAAGTTTTGTAATTGTTTTCCAATGGATCCCGTCACCCTATTTCATCAGCCTCTAGTCATCATCTTGATGATATCCCATCAACCAGCGACTTTGTGCTTAAGAATCGAAAAGGTAAATTCAAGAATCCTTGTTTGTTATGTAAGGATATGCACCTTACTTACCTTTGTCCTCATATGGATGAAGCTTCAAATTTGTTGGAAGATATTACTGTTCCTTATCAACGACTTCCAACAGGTTACTGTAAGTTGTATATTGACCCCCCACTGGTTGACCAAATGGTTGATTCGGTTTCATCCGTGGCAGATCCCACTCTTCCTTCCAAGAGTGAATTTAAAGTGGTCGATTCAGTTTAATCCGTAGTTAATCCCACTCTCCCTTTTGAGAGTGAAACTCAAATGGTCGAGTCAATTTCTTCTCCACCCGATCACACTCTTTCACCTGAGATTGTTAAGACCAAAGTAGTCACTTTCTCACAGTCTTCGTCTCATCCTGCTCTTCCAGTTGAGAGTGAACTAAAACCTGCTGAAGTTTTTGTAGTCAGTTCATATTGTTCTATGCAAGGGGAAATACTGTCTATTTCAACAGAAACCTCTTAAAGTACCGAGTTCATTCCTTTGATTGCAGTAATCTAATGGCATCTCATCTTCATTCAAATGTTCCTTTCCATATATATGTGCGAGTTACCGCTAGGAGCATGCTCCACACTTTTATTGATGAAGGCGCTTCTGTTAGTATTCTATCCTCAACTACTTGGCAGGATATAGGTTCTCCTTAGCTTTTTCCAGCTTCCGATTAGATACTGACTTTTAATATAATACCTACTGCACTTTTAGGGATCCTTCCTCATTTTCCTATCACTTTAGTAGGGAAAACTATATGTATTGATGTTATGGTAGTCCAAGGCACCTTATATTTTAATCTACTCCTTTGACAATATTATGTTTATGCCATGATAGCTGTAGTTTCGACATTCTTTCAAGTGATGCATTTTTCCCATGATGGTAAGATTGTGACCATTGATCAACTTTATTTTGTTAAACTCGATCATCATATGACTCCTAGTCATCAGAATTCCCTCAATGTCCCGCATGTTCTTGTGATTCCTTCCCCTTCATCAGCCATGTCTCTCAAATCTAGACATCATGTCACAGCTCAGTCAATTGTAAACCGATAACTTCTTCCCATCATGAGGAAGCTTGGGGGAATGTCTCCACTCCTTAGATATCATACTAGAGTTAAGCAGCTAGATTTTTATGTAATGGAGGCAAACTACCAACCCTTGGATAACATGTTGGCTAATAACTGAGCTAAGAATAGTTCTATTTCTGTGTCAAGCTTGTTAAAAAATGAAACATGTTCCCGAGCATATTTTTTTTTCTGTGACAAGATCGTTAAAAAATGAAACAGGTTCCCTTGAGCATAGTTTACTTCTTGTTTCAAGCTCGTTAAAAAATAAAATCAACCTCAAGCATAATTTACCTTTTTGTTTTAAGATAGTATAAAAATGAAACCATTCCAGAGCATAGTTCCATTTCTATGTTAAGCTCGCTAAAAAATGAAATAGGCTTTATCAAGCAAATTTTACCTTTGGTTTCAAGCTTTCCTAAGAATCAAACCATCCTTCAAGCATAGTTTTTTTATGTTTCAAGTTTGTGTAAAAATGAAACATGTCATTCCTTTGAAGTGAGTCTTCCATCATTTTTAAAACTTGAACCTTCATTTCATCTTTAGATTCTCTTTCTTCCTTAGTTTCTAGTGAACCTTTTCTTAGTAGTAGCCCAAAGTTTTAAGTTTGGTGAAGGAAAAAAGTAGGTAGACGAAATGAAGCTTAGTGGGCATATATTAAACCTCTTTATGTTGAAGTTGAGCCGCTTGATACTTTTACTGGGGGGAAGTATCGACCTCAAGACAACATGTTGGGAAAATACTCTCAAAAAGACTCATGATGATCATACTTTGTTCTTGGTTTTGAGCTCACTAAACCATGAAAAAAAATCTTGATCACAGTTCATTCTCTATTGCAAGTTCGTTAAAAAATGAAGCAGATTCCCTAAGCATTCCTCCAACCGATGTTCGAGCTTGTTAAAAGCAATAAGTTAGTGTCGAGTATAATTCTTTTTTCCGTTTCAAGCTCACTAAAAATGAAGTCAATCCCTCAAGCTTATTTTGTATTTTTCGTGCTCTGGTTAAAACATGAAAAGTAGTTTGAGATTTATCTCTTTTTCATGCTCTGGATTCAAACATAAAAAAAGGTTCTGAGCGCATTTTTAAAACTATGGTCATTCTCGTTAAACCCTAGAACTAAATTTTTGAGTATACTTTTATCACTTTTTCGGGCTCGTTAAACCCTAGAACTAAGCTTTTGAGTCTACTTTTATCACTTTTTCGGGCTCGTTAAATGCTTATGAAAAATGAGCCCCAATGGTTCCTCTTTAAGCTCTTTTCTGATGCTCAAAATATAAAAAGATCGTCGAGTGAACTTGTAATTTTTACGCTCATAAATGTACTTGAAATGTCATCTTTTCGATGGGACTTTACCCCTTTTTTGGTTCAGATTTGACAATTTACAAAAAAGGTATACTCTAGTCTTTTACTAGAAGGGTTCTCCAAGGTATTATTTTATACTTTTTGCGGGCATCAAAGACTAAAATTTACAAAAAAGGACCTTTTCGAAATATTCTTTAGTCCCGTTCAGACTCTCTAAACATGAATGACGTCGAGTTTTCTTTCATTGGACATTTTCGTCGACAAGCACCCATGATTTTTGAGCTACTATATATTGATGCCAAACATGCAAGGAAGGAATGACTAGCACAACTGTCCTAGCTCGAAGAACATCGACTAATAGTAATACAATATCAAGAAATATAAAAGAAACAACATAAATCTTGGCATGATAGAAATATAAAGAACAAGAATATCCCATTCGGAGATCTCGCATTGCTTTACAATAGTCGGGTAAAAGTGAAGCCTAAAAGTCTACACACCAAATGGATGGGCCCATTTATTGTCAAAGAAATCAATGCTAACGGATTAGTTCAACTAAAAACACTACAAGGAAACGTGTTTCGAAAACTTGTGAACGGTGCCCGACTAAAACACTACAAAGCATTAAAAAAAATGATCATATCTACTCAGAAAAAGTCAGCTGGAAAAAATATTACAAGAAAAGAAATATAAACTGGAAGAAACCAAAAGAAAATATGTTGATCATGACAAGAGATTGGAGAAATAATACTAACAAAGGTGTGCAAGAAGCAATAAAACACAATCATGGAAATACGACCGACGATATGAGAAGCACATACACGAAGTGGTAAATAGAGAGTCTTGACTACATCAACATGAATCTAACCAACACAGCATGATAAAAGATAAAGAAACACAACGACACTATACTTATGAAGATAAAATGGTCCAATCAAGTCATCATGAAACTCGACATGTAGAGTAGAAAAGTCGAAATACCTCGAAAGAAACACTGACAAACTGTCTTTTGAATTTAAGTTCCTTACCAGTACCGCAATTATGGGAAAGACACATATGGGGAACAAGTATTGGTTGCTCCATAAATATAAGGATTATGTATATTGCTACAACTAATTCAATCATGATATTCAATAATGATATTAATAAGAGATACTATTCTCTTTTATCTTATTAATATAAAGGTTAATTGTTATAAGAAATATCTTAATATCTTAATTAATTGTTGTAAGAAATATTATTTTTATTTGGTTGCTCCATAAATATAAGGATTATGGTATATTGGCTACAGCTAATTCAATCATGATATTAATAAGAGATACTATTCTCTTTTATCTTATTAATATAAAGGCCACTTAAATTTTAAATTTTAATATGATATTAATTTTTATTTAAAAAAATATTTATTTAATAAAAACAATTCTAAATTTCAATACTACATTAACTTTTGTTTAAAAAAAATATTTATTTCATAAAAACAATTTCAAAACTTACATACATTAATTTTTATAAAAAAAAAATTATTTTTTTTATTGCGTCAAGAGGCGCTCTACAGGTCAGTATGGGGGAGATCTTGTAAAGTGATGTAAAGTAATGTAACGTTTGTAACATGTCAGTAAAAAATAATAGTGATAGTGAATATTATGGGAGAGATCTTGTAACGTGATGTAACGTTAGTAACGTTTGTAACATGTCGGCAAAAAATTATAGTGATAGTGAATATTATGGGAGAGATCTTGTAACGTGATGTAACGTTTGTAACATGTCGACAAAAAATAATAGTGATAGTGAATATTATGGGAGAGATTTTGTAACACAAAATAAAAAATACTATCACTGTCCACCACAAAAACAATCTAATATGGGGGAGATGTTGTAATCTTCCTACCTAACAAAACAATAAAAAAAAAAAAATTAGTTATCTGTAAAAAAAGTATGTGAGTCAAGAAAAAAACACAAAGTTGAATTATTCGCAAAAAAATGTTGGCCTTGCACATGGTTTTTAAAACCATGTGCAAGGAATTCTAAACAACCCATGGTTTTATTGAACATGGTTTAGGAGGGCCTTGTAAATGGTTTTAAGACCATGTGCAAGGCCTCCTAAACAACCCATGGTTGTAGGAGGGCCTTGCATATGGTTTTAAAACCATGTGTGGGGAAATGATGGAATGTTCGTTCCTAACAAAATAAAAAATAATAAAAAATATTATATGTCGGCCATAAATAATATTAAATATTAATAATAAAAATATTATATGTGGACCTTAAAGAAAAAGATGTGTCTTTTGGTTTGAATCAAATCAATGGATACCTAAGAAGAGGTTTGCACCTCGAGAGATTTGATCCATCTCGGTGCTTGATAGAGCCTAAAATTTGGATTTACGCTAGTTTAAAAAACAATTCCAAACCTTATGTGGCAAATCATTTTTTAATAATACATATGAAAATACCCGAGGACAAGGGTTTTTTTGCATTAACAATAATGATTTTTTTAATGCTTCTAATATTTTGGAAAACGATATACATACTTATGGTATTAATCTTAACATTTTTTTAAAAGACTAGATACAAATTTGATTAATGAAAAAACACATCACATGGATTTGATGAATGAAAAAAGGAAAAAATAATTGGTAAATTTTAAAATAAAATTTTGATTTAAAAGAGGTGAAATCATAATCTTAACAATTTTTTTAAAAGACTAGATACAGATTTGATTAATGAAAAAACACATCACATAGATTTGATGAATGAAAAAAGGAAAAAATAATTGGTAAATTTTAAAACAAAAATTTGATTTAAAAAAGGTGAAATCATAGGATTTAAAGTTATTTTTAATGTAAGAAAATTTAATATTATAGCTTTAGAATAGTAGATTTAACTATATCTTATAATTAAGAAATGATTATGTTTAAAGGTAATTTTTATAATATTTTTCTTGTCAACTATAATATTGTATATTTATCTATTTGAAATATAGAAAGGATAAGATTTTGCTCTATAAAGAAAATCAAACAAGTAGTAAAACAAGTAGCAAAATAGAAATTGCCCTTTGTGACCCATAAAGTCTGGGTAGTCTTCACAACTCGTTTTTTATGACGAAAATAATAATAATAAGAGGAAAAAAATAATAGTAACAAGAGCTACGAGGTGGTAATGTCCCCGACATTGTTAATAGTTGTTGTTTTAAGATGAAAGTTGTAGAAAGCAAATTAGTACAAATGCATAGATAATTTTTACTAAAAAAATGTAAATAATTGATTAAATCTCTTGTTACTTGATAAATAAGACAACACCCATATGGATGTACCTTTCTATTTTCCCTATATTTTCTATGGTAATCACTTGACTTAAAAAGTTAAAATCAATGACTAAGTACTTCATATGGTAAGTGTATTACCCCTCAATTTCATTAACACACACTAGAGAATAATAATTGATTGATTATCTTCGAAACAAAAAGAAATTAAAGTTGCACCTCTCTACTTAGCTATTCTCCAACTTACATGAATGTAATTTATTCCATGGTTTGAACAATGTTGGCTTTGAAATGCCAATACAAATGCTCAACAAAGAGCAAGTCCATTGTCTCTATATAATGCTAATTCCAACCAAGTTTCATGCCATGCTATAATGAAATGTTTAAACTCAATGCAACTTCATTAACAATTCATCTACCATTATACACATATTCAAAAGCAGTGTAACTTTAATGGAAACCAAATATGATTCTTTATTATAATAATTATGTATTAATTTTAAATGTACAAAAATGACTCTTGACACATCATATATGTATGTATGTATGTATGTATGTATAAAGCAATTAATTAATAACAACAAAAGCCACATAATAGCATGTCTTTGCTTAATGGAGTAGCATTTTTTTTTGAGTTGTGTGACATTGAGGATAGAAATGAGAAGACAATATTGAAAAACAATAGCACCATATTCAAATAAACATTGTAAAATACACACTACCATACTTAGTAAGCAAGATGCTTCTTAAATCACCCAATTAGGCACAGAAACATCATACTACCATAACAAGTCAGCTACATTTCTCAAATAAAACAATTATGTGTTGAATTATTTTTATAGCTACTAGGACTAATTTTATGGTTGGTGTCTTGATTTATAGTGTTATTGTATTACATCATAATAGTGTTTGTATTTTTATTAATTAGCAAGAAATTTAACTAAAAACTCTAGCAAACCTAAGTTGTAAAAAAACTCTATTTCATGTGACAAAACATGAATGCAAAATTTTAATCACTTCTTCTCATATATCCATAGACAATAACTTTAACCCATAAACCATAATTGATAGTAAAAAAATTATATTACTCTTACAACCATTTTAAGCTTGTGAAAAGTTTGGAAAAATTGAAATAACATGACGTTGAAATTGACAACCCTTCTATTTATGGAATAAGAGGAGCTTGATAGCCATTCTCTTATTCTAAAACAGAGTAAAAAGCATGTATTTGACTTTACCTTAAAACATCTTATAATTTGGGTATTTTATTTTTTATTTTTGGACAAATGGGATACATTAAAATGAGTACTATACAACTCTGACAAATGGGATGAATTAAAATGAGCAGTAATGGACAAGAGACAAGAGAGAGGATATGAAGAATGAAGGATTATGTGAGACAATATCACTCAGAAGGATCTCATTTTGACCATAAAGATTGTCTCTTTGCACTTTCAAATAGTTTTTATTTGTAGAAAAATATATATTTTTTTCTTTTCAATGGTGGATTAAACCTATAGATATTTAAAAGAGAAGGACACAAATTTCATAAATTAGCATGTCATTTTAGAAATAAAAGTGAGTACCTAGAAGATAGAAATAAAAATTTCTTTTACAATTATTCCAGAAATTAGTTTCCAAGATTTTTATAATAATCTTGAATAAGTTTTGAATGCCAATCTTCATCAACATAAATTAGTTTCCAAGATTTTTATCATAATCTGGAATAAATTTTGAATGCCAATCTCCATCAACAACAAAATTTAGTAATAACATGAATGTTATTTCCATGCATGTTCTGTATATATGTTTCCTTCACATAAATATAAAAAATAGTTTCAATGAGTGGTTAATATATATGTAGATTATTCATCTATGAACTCTGAATTTGATACCACATTGATAAATGTAGTTCATGCTTATCTAGAGCTTCTATGGTATTAAGGTATAATCTTTGAACTAATTATGACTTGCAGCAGTGTGATGAATAAGCTTTAAGATTTAGAAAGGGAGAAAGGAAGCCTACTTATAT
>LPNX010180578.1:335482-352968 GCA_001517045.1 Pseudotsuga menziesii | reverse complement strand
AACATATGTTGATTTAATTTTAAATTTAAAAAAAAAACTTTAAAAATAACATAATTCTATATTAAGAAATATAATTGTCTTTATTTTCTATATTTATAAATTGAATTTGCAAAATAGATGACTATTCTCCAATTTATGTTAATTTAATTTTAAATTAAAAAAAAAAACTTTTAAAAAAATAACATAATTCTATATTAAAAAATATGATTTTACCATTTTTTCTATATATAAAAATTAAATTGAAAATAAATATATATTGATTCTTCAAAAGTTGCATCACAAAGATAAATACATTCTCAATCTAAAAAAGTCATTATTTAATTCAGTGTGATTATTCAAGTCTAAAAACCATGCCCATTTTATTTAGACCATTTACTACCCCTTTACAGTACAGGCTAGAAAGACCTATCCCTAGATTTAATTCATGATTCACTTACTTATGGTACCCTATAAAGAATATGCAATATAAAATCCTTCTCAAAAGTGCGGAAGGTGTCTCTTAAGAATATATTATAAAATAAAGTAAAATAAATCTTTAATATATTAGAAAAAGGTCTAATTTTTAAACCTCTCACATTGGCGTGGCGCATATTCATGACTAGCTGATTCAGTGCTTCAAACCATTATCCTCTTTCTATCCATTGAATTTAATTAATTGGCCATAATTAAATTATTTTCCCTAAGTATTATCTTTTGTGTAGTGAGCTTGTGTAATGAGTTTTATCTTTGTGTAATTCCTAGCTTTAATCTTGTTAATCTCCGAAAAAACCCATAATATGAAATAATATCTAAAATCTTATCAAATAATTATTGGTTTGGGCTTTAATAAACCCTTTGAACTTTTGGTCCTTCCTTATTTATCATTCAAGATTGGAGCTGCTTCTTAAAATAAGATTAAACATTACTGTCCCGACACTGTTGAAATTAAACATTAATGTCCTGGCACTGGTTGGCCCTTCTCCATTTCTTTTTATCATTAAAGATGGGAGGACTCACATTTATTAAATATGGGAGAACGGACATGTAATGGGATTAAAATAAAATTAAGCATTGGTCTTGTAGCACTCATTGCCAGTTGGTCAAGATTCGCGTTGGGCGAAATGGCTGGTCAATCGAGATGCTACAACGCCTTGGAGCCTCGAGGGGATTTTGTTCAACTACGCCCACCAAATAACATTGAATAGTTTTCGACTCTTTTCCAATACATGATCATAGAAAAATAAAAATTATATCAATAGACTTACACCATTTTATTCCTAAATCGTGTGTGAAGCAACGCTACGAGCCATTGATGGTTTTGCAGAAGGAGATCAATTTGAAGAAAAGGATATGGGACATTTTATGGATCTGCCAAATAGAAGTTTGGCCATTTTAGGTGTTGTTGTATTGATCATAGTTTCTCGTATATTTGTCGTTGGCTTCCCATTAGAAAGTAGAGAATCGGCGGTTCCTGCACTATTCGTATTTGGGGATTCAGCTACAGATGCAGGGACAAACAACTACATACCCAATTCACACACCCGCGTGGATTTTCCACCTTATGGTCGCACTTTCTTCCATCACTCGACTGGTCATTTCACCGATGGTCGAACTGTATTTGACTTTCTAGGTACCACTGTATGTTTTTTTTAATAGTAACTAACACTTATTCATGAATTTACATACTCTCATTTTTTATTCTTTATCATTTTGTTGTTTCTTTAAACCATTGGATATGGTAATGATCAAGTGGTCACAACAAGGATCAACATGTTTAAATCTTTCAGGGATGTACAATGCTAGAAGTACACTAGTTTTAGGTGGATACATTGGCACTGGAAAAAAATCATCTTTTTAGCTTTTGTTATTAATGTTAGGAATCTGATGCTTAATCTATTTTGGCCTTGTAACATAGCACTTCTAGTAGTGGAGCTCTTCTCAAAACAATTCTAGACACAAATAAGGCTTAGTACCCCATAAGGCTACTTTCATCCCCAATTCCATATTATGCATTCACTAGTGATTAGTTCTCATCTACTCTAATCACTTTCCCATGATAGGAAATAAACATTTCCCTTCACAAAATAAATAGGCCAAAGAACAATGCAATACAAAAAACCAATAGTCCTAACTGTTATAGCTATGTTCACATTAACAAAACAAGTGCACCAATCTCTTTCTAAATGGACTTTTTCGCAATCTCATCTTCCATCACGGCTACATGTTCTTCATTCTCAACCTTTATTTTAGTCTCTTCTCCTCTATACTAACTCTTGAGTAATCCCTCATAAAAATAACTGGACGTGATAAATACTCATGTAAATGGTTTACCTCACTAATTCCATGTAAATGTTGAATCACTTGGGATTTCTTCTTATTGTCATTTTTTTCTAATAAAATTTTGTTGTACACTTACATTTTCAAATAAAAAAAATGATTTATTTTTACATGTCAACCTTGAAGGGTTCTATTTCTCATAACCCTTCAAAGTGAAATGGGACCCTGCCCTTCAAATTTGATCCTAACACGCAAGTGCTGAGAAGTTCCTTCACGCCTCCCTCACTCACTCAGATATTCTAGTCTTGAAGCTCAATTTGCACATTTTATTTACCTATTCATCCCCATCTTCCTTGCTCCTCCTCGAATCACGGGAAATGGGCCCATTAAAAATTAACAATGGATAATTAAAATTCTAATGAGAGAAAAGTCGATTTTGATCATCTGTAGAAGTATGCTTAAAAATTGATGTGGGATCAAGGTCAATTCGAACATCTCAATCTATGGGCGAGGAGGATACTAATTCCCACCGCCCCATATACTGTGGCTTTTTAAAAAACAATCCATGGGAAGGATCGACTCAAAATAGCCCTGAGAGTCAATAATAAATAATAATTAGCAGCGACAGAGAGAAACAAAACCCATCCCCTCCGTTCACTCAACTGGGTATTTAGTTTTCTTAATCCTGCCCGCCAGGGATCAAAATTGAAGTCGTCATTGCCCTTCAAGAGCCTTCTAGCCCATCATAGAAGGGTACCTTTTTTTTCGCTATGCAAATGAAGTTAAAAAAAAAAAATTACTTGTCAAATACGAAGTAAAGATTATTTTTAATTTTTTCATTTGAAGGTTAGAAAATATTCCTATAATATATTAAACTTTTCAAAATATATCATACTTTTAATATATATATATATAACAAAACTATTTAAATTTTGTTAAATAGTAAAAATAATATATGTTTATAGAAAAAACCCAACTTTTATAAATATGTTACTAGTATGTTACTAATTTTAAGACACATAATTTAGTTAAAATAATATATATTTATAGAAAAAAAAAAACTCATATTACTCTTTTATTAGTATGTTACTAATTTCAAAACACATAATTTAGTTTTTACTAATTTTAAAACAAAAAATAAATTTAGTTATTTATGAAGTTATCAACTATTTATTTAACAAGTTAGCTAACCTTTTTCATAATTTTAGAAAGTGAACTTTATTAAATCTTATTTTCCATAATTTTTGGAAAAAAAACTTTCTCAAACTTTATTCTTTTTTTTTCAACCCTTATTTTTTTTTCCATAATTTTTGAAAATAGAGCTTTCTCAAACTTCTTTTTTCATAGTTTTTAGAAAGTAAGCTTTCTCATGCTTTATTCTTTTTTTTGGAAAAACTTTATCTTAGTATAAATCCAATAACAAGCTCATAAGTAAACCCCGGAGTCTGGAGATCCAGAGATCAATTAGCAATTTTCATCCACAAATCAATTCGCAGGGTTTCTCACGGCTTGTTCTCATAGGGGATGTGTGGAATTTTCATCCACAGATCAATTCACAATTTCTTGGACACGGTTTCTCACGACTTGTTCTCATAGCTGATGTGTTCTCATAGCTGTTGATGTATCAGTAAAATGCTCCACTAGTTTCTCACTGCATGTTCTCATAGCTGTTGTTGTACCAGTAAAATGCTCCACTAGCATTGTGAATTGCCACACCTCGAAATTGAAAATCAGATTTTAAAGGTTAAGGTTTATTTCTCATTCCTCCATCTTGGACAGCTTTCTTGTTTGAATCTTTTGTATTAGCATCTATCTGTTATTCTTTCATCTAACATTTCCTCTTTAAATTCAGGGTTTTCTGGTTTTCTAGAATGAATTACAATATTTGCAATCTCCATGACATTGGTAGGACTTCCATTTGAAGTAGATCAACTGGTAAATACATGTTTATATTTTAAATTTTATATATATATATTTAAAAAAAAAAATTATTTCTTTTATTTTATTTATATGTTTTTATTTGTTTTCATTTTTGTCTAGTATAAGGGTATTTGAGGCTCACCTAGAATTCTTTTTGCAAACCATTATATGTGCCAGTAAATGCATATTTAATTTATTTTTAGTTTTTATAAAATTTGACAAACATATCAATTTTTCCATTCAATTAATAGTTATTAGTTTTGTTTGTAATGTTTTGTAATCTTTTTTATTAATTTGTCTTTGTTTATATTTATATAGATTTGTATTTGAATAAATATTTTTATCAATTTATAATATTTCTATCAAATATTTTTCTTTACTTTTGTTGTGGTTATTAGTGCATAAAATGAAAGTGCATAAATTATAGACAAATAAATTGATAACATAAAATTATGTTAATAAAATTTACACAATAAATTTGGATTTCTTTCACAATAATTTTAGCTCTGTTTCATATATATTTAGAGTAATTGTACAGTAATATGAAATGAATTTGTTTTATATAAATATGTGTTTTTGAAAGATTTAGTAAACTTTGAAGATGTATTCCATATTATTAAAGGGAGTATATCATTAAAATGATTATATTTCATTCTTATGAAAAAAAATATTTTGATGGATATAAGTTAAAGTTTTTTTTTGCAATTAATATGTTTTGGTTATGAAATTTTGAATCATTTTTTATTTTCATATGAAAAGAATATTTTTTTTAGCTTGTCAATCACGAAGGGTTATTAAGATATTAACTCTTCATATTGAAATATAACCTTTCCCTTCAAATTTGATCCATGCTGCCCGCATTCATGAAAGAAATTGTGCAGTTTAAGGAACCAAATCCGTGAAAGAAATAGGGTGAAGTCAGAATCTGATCTGTGAAGAAGGCAGCCAGAATCCGATCCGTCAAGACAAGGCACTCGTGTGGAGGAGCAACTAGCCGTCAGTAAAGGAAAGTTTCCATCGGCTTATTCACATGCAGAATAGGGGAGAAATTGCTCGAGTCTTGGAGGAGTAAAAACCTTTCGAAACAACTAGGGGATGATTTTTCCTTTTTTTGGTAATTTTTATTTGTTTTTGTCGTGGAATTTGTAAAACAGATAAAAACATTGTTAGATTTTATAGAATGTGGATGTTTGAGGGTTTTCATGTCAAGTGATTTCATTTTTGCACTTAAAATAAGTTAGAGGACAGAGCTGGAACACAACAAATTTATACAACCTTAAATAACGACAATAAAATAAAAAAAATAGAAAGCAAAGTAAATCAAGGTAATTCAAAAACAAAACAAAAAAAATTAACAAAAGTTCCAGTCACTCAAAAAGTGGAGATACGAAGGGTTAAAAAAATAGAAGTTAATCTTATGCTGCGTGTTAGAAACAGGAGGAGTCATGAGTTCCAAATTGGAGAGAGGAAGATGATGGTCTTGCACGGGGAGACCATTAACTACAACTTCCTTGCTAAGTATTTCAACATGGTAATCATCGAGAGAGGGCATCCATCTCTAAAAGTATCCAAAACTCAAACTCCAGATTTATTGACCGAATTACACAATTCTTTGAAATGCAAGCTCTTGAACGATGATTTATAGAGGGAATTACACAACTCTCTAAAATGCAAGCTCTTGAACGATGATTTATAGAGGGAATTACACAACTCTCTAAAATGCAAGCTCTTGAACGATGATTTATAGAGGGAATTACACAACTCTCTAAAATGCAAGCTCTTCAATCATTTAGCGGACTGTGGGAGCAAACACAGCTCCTTATTTATAGAGTCAAAGTCGATCTTTTCGCTCCAATTTAGCTAGTTGAAAACTAAATATCTGGAGTCCAAAAGAGAAGTAAAAATAGAGCCAATCACAATTTTCCAGGAACTATTTTTGTAGGTAGGTATGTCAAAACATGGGATACTTTATAGAAATTAGTGTTCACTTTAAGGAGAGTCTCATAAATCACATTAAATATATGAAAAGAATTACAGACATTGAATGCACAAATTGAATATGTACAAACAGACTGCAAATGCGACTGGAGGAGGAGGGGAGAAATCAGTTTAAGGTATGAAAAAAAAACTGAATTACCTGAAGTCAATAACGTACAATTAGATTTGTTTTTTTCATTGCAATAGTCTATTGGATTTGCTAGGGCAACCACCACCTAGCTATGGTTGGCACATAACTGCACAGACACAATAACCATAACGGCACAGACACAATAACCAGTTTGCTAGTAGGTTATTTTGCTAGTTTCTACTAGATTCACAGAAACTAGATTCAGAAAACTAGATTCGGATTCACAGAAACTAGATTCAGATGGCGAGGAAGAAGAATAAGATTGCACTTCATCAAATCATAAATTATTTCAAGGCGCAGAAGAAGAATAGGAATGAAGCAGCATGCAGCAATGGACGACGAGGACATCATGTATATAGCATAAGGTTTCCACCACCTTGCATTCTAGGCAAAGAAGGCATTGCTTACAGATGGAGTGTTACATGCATTGGAAGTGCATGCAACACAAGTGTAGTCATGAGAGATGTAAGGGAGGTTGTCAGAACAAAGGAGCAACTTTTTAGCGCACAGCTAAGCTGCATTTGATGCTCTTTTTTTAGAGCATGTTAGAATGGAAAAACTTTAGAGAAAACCATGATACCACGAGGCTGAGCATATTTGAACTAGATTAATGTTGAATATAAACTTATCATGCAAATTGCTACACACTGCTTATGCAAGCTCATCGCCAGGTCTTGGGTCACAAAGTCCCAAGCCTACGTCACCTATATAAACCAATAAGAAGTAAGATAAATCAAGATTTAAATAATTCCCCCTAAAAAAATTGATACAAACTATAGCAAAAATTATATGTTTTTATTAAAGTTGCTACAAATTAGTCTAAATAATCGACCTAACCAATTCATATATATCCCCTTGTTAGGGACATAACAAGTGATGCATGGTATTGTAGTCCTTGCCAGTAGGTTCAGAATTAATTGTTGGTTGTTGTAATTTGATATAAATAAGTTATTTATAATTGTAGATAATCATTGAATTTGTTGATAACTTGTGAAATAAATATAAAATATTATAATAAGTGTTGGTGAATGACAAACACATAGTAAATTATTTGTGACTAGTCCTAGTCCATCTTGAAGCGATTTGGAGTTCCCTGCACTTCTCTAACATCTTCCGCATCTTCGTAAATTGCAAGCCATCCATCACTGCTAATGTATTATACCTTGGTCGAAAACACGTGTTTTCAATTTTTAAATTATGTCAAGATGTTGGCACAAAAATGTGAGAGTGAGAGAGAGGCATGTGTATGTATGTTGTTAGCTTCGAAATTTACCGGGTGCAAAAATCTTTGTTAAGCAAATAAAGACGATATAAGATCAAACCTGGGCTTAGATTATTAAAGGAATTAGAATATATGTCATATCACATGAATAAATGTAACGTCAATAAAACACTGTAATTTAACCAACATTTGATTGACGATCAACATGAAATGAAATAAAGAATATTTGATGTAATAATTTTCATCTTTTCAATACGTTTAATTGATATTCCAAAAATCGATCTCATGCCAAGATAGTGTCTTTCAACCATGTGTATTGTTAGTTAGCATACATATCAAACATAGAAATTAATGATTTTTTTAATAATAATTTTTGTCAATGTTGACCCAAAATTTGTATATGTCTAATTTAAATATTGCAATATGGATCTTAGTGATGATTATGAAGATATTTGTTTGCAATAAGTGTCTTGATGAATAAATGTAATCAAGAAGAAATATAAGAACAAATAATAGTTTAAATGGTCATATAAATAGTCATCATTATTCTTTTATTTTATTATAATAATAGATTCGATGAGTAAAGCACTAGGTATTAGGTTGAAGTATTAGCTTGAAATGTCAAATTGCAATAAACTTTATGACTAGGAAAGCCATGATGATGTTGCATTTGTTTTTTGTGATTAAAATTGTATGACTAATAAAATAAGCATAATATTGACATTTTTATCAACGGATGAGGCAACCTGTAAGGAAGTTGGCAGATTGTTTTATAACTTCCAGATTGTTTTATTATGAAAGCGCATATTGAAATCATTTCCTTTGAATGAAAGAAAAAAACTTATAAAACTCTCACCTACGAACACTTTGGAGCAAAGGTCAAATTGTGAGGGTTCGAAATTGGCCACGTGTTCATGTTATGGTCCGCACCAAGTAATGCCTTACGACCATTTCAAAGTAAGCTAGGCCGAGTGGCATCCAACTACGTGACACGCAGAGCATAGATGTTGTCATGTCAGTCATAGGGCCACATCATTGAAGATAGTTTCAGATGGTAGCCTTGGAGTAGGGCTAAGAGATGGCATAAGCTACACAGGTCTAGTTGGCATCATCCCATGAAATACACACGCATGACAACATGCAATGATGGGAATCCACAGTGAAGACCTGATAATAGCATTTGGTATCAAGGTGGAAAGGAAAAGCGACGTATATTGACCTATTTTAGTGCATGCAGGCATAGACAAAAGACATGTAGAGATGCCAATATATGCCTTTTGTCTATGCATCTGTACATGCCTTTTGTCAATATACTAACCCAAGTGTATATATTGTGATTTTTAGTTGGGAATGGCGTCTGCTAGTTCAACATAGTGAGCTTCAAGGTTTTCATTGAAAATTTCCTAAATGAGAGAGGAATGGCTTCTGGTTTAAGTACAAACAAAGTATGTGTTAGTGATAAACGTTTCTAGGATACAATTTCACCATGGAAAAATGACCACACCGAGTGAAAAGAGAATTCACAGCATGAGATGTAAAAATACAGCTTAAATTGCAAATGAAATCCAACATCCAACATAAATTTGTTTTTCTATTCTTTGAATTCAATATCTACATGGCACAGTTTTGTCAATGTGTTAATATATTTTTCATTATTCCATGAGACCACTGTGTTAAATTTTATAAGTAGTTGTTAGCTGACATGGATAATTATGTCTTATAAAATTTGGTGCATAATGTCCTTGGACTTGTATGCGGGTTTCATATTTTGTCTGAGTTTGATGAAGGGAAGCAGAGCTTTCTGAGATGTTTTGCTGGCCACAACGAATGGCGTAGGAATCCCCAACTGGATTCACTAGCAATAACCCCTGCAAAACTTGCTTCCACCTTCTATGGTATTGTAGATAATCACTAGATGGTGACATTTTCTAGTGCTGCTTATCTAGTTCCTTGTTTTTAGTTCCTTGTTTTTATTTGCAGTGTCGTTAGTTGAACAAGTTCTCATGTTAGTGTGAGATTAACCTTAAAAAGAATATTAAACTCTTGAAGTTGACTCATGGCCAACTCACAAGTTTCCATGTCTTTTAATTTTTATTAGGTGCCATGAAAACAACCAAAAAAAATTTATTTCTAAATCTAATTATCTAGTTTCTTGTTTTTTTCTCAAAGTAAAATGTCTTCTTGTCCATGTAACAAGCATATATACAGGCCCTGTAACGAATGCTACATCTTGAATTGCATATGAAATCCAACATCCAACATAAAAATAGATCTTAACAAAAAATAATCTAAGAAGTTGGATCGGCATTAGATATGAAGACCATTGGCACCTCCTTTCCTTGGGAAGTCTTGAGAATAATCTAAGAAGTTGGATCGACATTAGATATGAAGACCATTGGAACTCCTTTCCTTAGGAAGTCTTGAGGGCTTTGGCTACGAAGTCCAGAATGGTGATATCTTTGAACAGAATGTAAATATAGGCATCCATGTTTATTATTTATTTATACATCTCATCCATTTGCAGCAACAATTCACTACATTCTTCTTTATTGTCTAGGAGAATTTTACATGAGTGTCTTCACTTACAAATACAGGGTTGTAGTTTTGAAATAATGAGTATGCAAGGACCAAGAGGTACTTGCATCAATTACCCAAGGTCCCATTTCATTTTCAATCTTACTAGTCTTCATGCAGTCCTCAACAATCTCAAGCCATTCTCTAGCTTAAGAAATTTCATATCTAATATCAAATGGAATTTTATACAGGTAGGTGGCTTTTACTTTGAATGATTCTAGCCTATCTTTCGATTGCGAATTGCTAACTCTTCATTTACTCATACAATGTCGTTGACCTCAACCAGTTCAATCAAATTTAAAACTCAAGACAACTTATTTTCCCAGCTGGAAAATTCGTTAGAATAACGCCTCCATAACTTGCCAATCATGGTTCCTTAGAGAAAATATGATGGAGATATAGAAGGTAAAAGAAGAAGGATATGACTAGACCAACAAGTAGATATCAAAGAGCATTCCCTCGGTGGGTGAAGTGTCAAAAGGGAGGATTGCAGTCTACACAGTGAGAAAAAACATAGGAGGAAAGACTTGAAAGTGTCAAAAGGGAGGATTGCAGTTTAAACTTAATTGATTTATTTGTGAGTTAATGTTTTTTCATCCTTTCTTCTTCCAACAAAGACTCGATATTTTTTGTAAAGATCTTGAAGCAACTTCTGTAATTGTATTTGGATTTTTGAAAATTTGATAATATTTCAATTGTTTCTGTTAACTCCACTGTGTGTTTTTATTTTTGTAGGGTTACTCTTTTTGTTGCTTAGTGGAGTTATTTAGATACAAGGTATGATTCTTGGAATAGCATGCACTACAATATTAGAGTTTTGTGGCATTGAGATAACCATGGTGATAGTATTTTGTTTTTTTATGTATAATGTTATTAATGTAATGTTCAAAAGGTTGGTGTTTCCACTTGTTATGAATATGTATCCAAGATTTTACACTTTCTCCATAATTGAGGTTGATTTTGCTAGTTTTAAAACTTAGGAAATCTTATAACATTATACCCGTTGTTGTTCTATACAAGACCAATTTATAAAGTGTGTTTATTTTCTAGATAGAAGTCACATTGCAACCTATGACACTGTTCAGTATGCTTGAATATACATTTGATTCC
Organism: Pseudotsuga menziesii; assembly: GCA_001517045.1. Classification (NCBI taxonomy): domain Eukaryota; kingdom Viridiplantae; phylum Streptophyta; class Pinopsida; order Pinales; family Pinaceae; genus Pseudotsuga; species Pseudotsuga menziesii. The sequence goes on along the minus strand of LPNX010180578.1, from coordinate 341,758 downwards.
TAGTAAACTCCAAAGCTAAAATATGTAGTTAATTGAGAGTTTCGGAGTTGAACAATTGTATTGTGTTTTTTGTAGGAATTCTTGTAAAAGATATAAGTCTTCATTTTTTAGGTTGGGTTTTAGGTGGGTATTGAGATTCAATAAAACCTTTCTCTATGAAAACCAAGAAGAGTGAGATCAATCTTTTTTGGCTCACTGGAACTAGCAAAAGTTTGATCAATCTTTCTTAACATAAAAATAGATCTTAACAAAAAATAAGCTAAGAAGTTGGATCGGCATTAGATATGAAGACCATTGGCATCTCCTTTCCTTAGGAAGTCTCAAGGGCTTTGGCTACGAAGTCCAAAATGGTGATATCTTTGAACAAAATGTAAATATAGGCATCCATGTTTATAATTTATTTATATATCTCATCCATTTGCAGCAACAATTCACTACATTCTTCTTTATTGTCTAGGAGAATTTTACACGAGTGTCTTCACTTACAAATACAAGGTTGTAGTTTTGAAATAATTAGTATGCATGGACCAAGAGGTACTTGCATCAATTACCCAAGGTCCCATTTCATTTTCAATCTTACTAGTCTTCATGTAGTTCTCATCAATCTCAAGCCATTCTATAGCTTAAGACATTTCATATCTAATATCAAATGGAATTTTATACAGGTAGGTGGATTTTGCTTCGAATGATTCTAGCCTATCTTTCGATTGCGAATTGATAACTCTTCATTTCCTCATACAATGTCATTGACCTCAACCAGTTCCATCAAATTTAAAACTCAAGACAACTTATTTTCCTCGTTGGAAAATTCGTTAGAATAACACCTCCATAACTTGCCAATCATGGTTCCTTAGAGAAAATCTGATGGAGATATAGAAGGTAAATGAAGAATTATATGACTAGACCAACAAGTAGATATCAAAGAGAATTCCCTTAGTGGGTGAAAGTGTCAAAAGGGAGGATTGCAGTCTACACAATGAGAAAAAACATAGGAGGAAAGAGAGATGGGAGACTCGGGGGGATAAGAAGTTGAATGATGGACCCCAAGACTGCCTCATCCAAAATAGGAAACAACTCAAATACCTATCACGAAGAAGGTGGATTCCAAACTGGTAATTTCCCTCATAAATTTACATTCCAAGCACCATTAACACCCCTGAACCACAACAAAAACATGTATATTATCATCATTAGATTCATCATCATGGAGGTAGGATACAAACAAGAGCTTGGAGCAATTAGATCCCTATCATTGTAATTATGTCCTAAGAGGCCATGCATGCATCCCATTTGTTGACCTTTGTCTCCTATGTCATCAAAGGCTACATGCAATGAGGATGTCACCACACTTGCATATTTCTTGGTATTTAGGAGTCTCCTTCTTGCACATTGATCACTCCATTCAGGGGACTGTAGTATGATTTAGAAAGGTTGAGACAATCTGCCTAAGGGGCAATATATCTCCAATACATTTCTACGTCCTCTTACTTTCGTTCAACCCCTTCATTGGCTAAATGATCAACCACTTTATTTTCCAATATTTTAGCATTAGTGGCACAATGATAAGAGATATTTATTGTTGTTTGGGAAGTCATGGGTTCAAGCTTCGATGACACCTACACCGTACCTTTTTGGAAAAACTCACCTAATGGTACACCAATGGGATTTCCACATGACGATCTCCTATTGGTCCACATCATCTGCCAACTTGTTTTGATTATGCCATGTTCTGTGAACTCATAGGTCCATGTAAACAACTTGTCATATTCCATGTTATTTTTTCCTGCCATGTGTCATCATGAAGGGTTTCCACGTAGGTGCATAAGGCCACATGGCACCTTTTTAGTGGTGCCACATCGCACCCTTTTTACCACTCTACAAACTAAAAATATTGTTGGGTCGAAACTTTAGATCACCATAACTTTCTCATCCAAAGTCTGATTGAAGTGAAACGAATGCCATTAGAATCGTCTCGATGAGATATACATGTTGGTACCCTTCTTGTCGAGTTTCATCGAGTTTTGAAAATTTGACTCTTTCATATCCTTTTGGATCATTAACATGGTCTCTTTGTGTTTGTTTTTCATTTCATCGGGTTCACATTTTACATAAACTATAAAAAACATCACCAGGATACCACTAACGCATGGTATAACATCACATGATAAGTATAACAATTTTATTATGTTCAAGGGTGGATCCTTGGCCTTGAGATCCTCACCATGGACCTTTACATACAAATACTTTTACAGTTAGTCACAAACACAAATATGTGGATGAGGGGTATTACATGAGTGCGTAAAAGAGTTGGAAGAGTGTTTTCTACGACTCCCTTGCCCACCATGGGAAAGGGAGGGATATGTAATCAACTTCCTTTATAGTAATAAAAGCATATCTAAGTTTATATATTGTTTTTTTGTAATGTCTCTTTTTGCAAATTTGATTACAATAACCATTTTTTTCTCTTTTTTCCCAATTTCGACCTTTGACTACTTTTGATGTCTAGGTCTCCCAATTGGTACAAATGCTCCAAAATCTTCATAGAAGGTATATGAATGATATTAAGGTTTGAATATGATGTCCATGGAATCTTTATGACCCTATAAAGGCTTCTACAAACTTTTTTACGATTCTGGTTGAGGTAGGAGTTTTGACTAGTAATTTGGGGTTCTAATTCCCCCACAATGAATACTGAAAATGGCTTCCCAAATGCACTCAAGCCAAATCAAAATTCTGAATGGAAGTAGGGGACATGTAAAGGAAATAAATATGAAATCATATGCATCACCATTCAACTTTTAATTTCTTCTATAAATCCCTTAAATCAGATGCCAAGAGACTAGTTTCAACCTTGGGGGAAATGATAGGAAACTTCTCCAAATGCTAGGAATTTCAACAAAATAACTCCAAATGATTATGTAAAGAACATAGAAATCATATAATACATAAATAACAGTCCATCCATCTAGAAACCACCAGTATTTTACTTATCCATTCAAATCCATCAACATTACATTGGTTGACAACAAGGTAGTGGGGAAATGGCACTGTTTCTTCATTATTTAACGTTTATACATGAAATATTTTGGGTATTTTGACTTGAGAGTCTTCTGAAATTTAAATACATAAATATAATTCCATTCATGCATAAACCATTAGTAGTTTACTTATCCATTCGAATCCATCAACATTATATTGATTTACAACAAGATAGTGTAGAAATGGCACTATTTCTTCATTGATTAACATTTTTACATGAAATATTTCAGTATTTAGACCTAAGAGTCTTATTAACTTGAAATACAGAGCATTTAAATCATAACATAAAATAATGGGGCATTATAAGCTTCCCCAAAGAGATCAATAGCTCGCCCAAAGTGCAATCCCTCCATGAGCAAGAATATGCAATAAAAACTGGAGATGGTTGAGAGAAAGTGATGCAATAGAAGGAACCATGAGCTTCCCTGTAGCTTAAACCTGCAAATACAACTCCATTAAATCTCTATTAAAGACCTGAGTGGCCTCTCCAAACACCAACTTGGATGGGAATATTTCACCCTCGAAATTGGCTAAGGCGAGAAAACTAGTCATCCACTGGCTCTCACAATTCACAAATGACAATTTCTTGAATGAACAAAAGTCATTCTCTTGGTTGAATCATATATTTTATAAACATCCTTATCCTTCTAATTTTACCAATCCATCCACAAACCAATCCAATTCGAATTTGGGTGTGGGCTCAATATTTTCCATGTGTCCTCCCTTTCCTAGCCTTCCATTTTCCCCCAATTTAAGTAGGAACCCATTGAACTTCCCAACTCACATGAGAGCCCTCTTGGATTCTCTATTTCGACCTGACATGTTAGATATGTCAAATTTCAGCCTTCATATCTGATTTGTGTCATAGGTGTCATAGCATATTCATCATTGTTGTCATAGAGCTAGGGAATCTAGTCCAAGTGTCTCACTAGCTCCAAAATGACTCTTCCTCTCCCATATAAGTTACATTTCCTTCCAAATTCGACCTATGATGCATATGGCCAAGTTTATTAGCCTTCTAAATCATCCAAGAACATTTAGGATTCCCATGTATTCGAAATTGCAAGAGGAGGATTCCATGTGGCACATAAATTCTAGCTTGTGTGAGCCCCATAGTCTCCATGTGTCTCCATGCTCCATTACCACTTAAATTTTATATTGTATTTATTTAATAAGCTCCATTATTAAATATTTATTTCATTCTAATGTCTGAACATCATTTATTGTCCCCCTTATTCCAAATCCCAAATCTTCCACCCCTAACCTAGGAAACTAGTAATTTTCCTCCTTGGCAATTATTTGACCCTTAGCATCAATTTGACAAAATCTCATGAATATGGAAAATGTGATTAGGCCATTGTGACCCAATGCAAAATTTGGGACATGAAATGTTTTGTGTTACATATGTGTTGTAATTTCCATTTCTAGTTTTTATTAGTTGTGGAATTCTTCGATCTCTTGTGGAAGCATCCTTATTTTATGCAATTTCCAAGGTTTTGCAATAATAAACTATATGCACATGAGAAAATTTCTGACATAATTGATGGTTGATGTCTTCATATGGTCAATATACTTCCCATTCGACTTCTCTACATAGATGGTGGACTACTAGTTAGTGCTCTAATAGGTGTTTGGTGCATACGTTTCTATCTATAATCCAAGTTTTCTTGTCTTGTTTTATGTGACTGGTACATTCTTAGAATGGGAACTTCATCAATATTAAGTGTCGCACCATTCAATAGCGATTCCATCGATCATTATTCAATAAAAAATCAATAATTATAGTATGCTTTTCTATAGAATATGATCAACATATTTTACATAAGTGTTGTGTTGCCATAACATCTTATTTCTCTTGTACATTCCTCATCTTCATGTCCAACTAGAATCAACATTAATTCACATGGGAAACACCATTTCTTTATCCATGAATGAGAGAAGCATCCATGTAGGGTTCAATAAATATTCATCATGCATTATTTCTTTCATATGTGTAGGCCCTTCTTTCTTATTTCGGGAGCATCTTTAGTAGTGCTTCAACCGAGGAGAAACATATCTAGGTCAATCTCTAGGTCACCACTCTCTTCAGTTTATGTAGTCAATATATGGATCAACCATACCTTTTAGTCAACCTCTTCCTATGGTCTTATTGACGACTTAGGGAAAATAATACAAAATTTAGAAAGATTTATGCATCAACAACAATAGTTTACATAAAGTAGTTTCCTTCTTTAGGAAAAAATTTGCAGTCAATATTCTTCCATGACATGCCATGAGAAACATCAGGAGCAAAAATTAACTAATCAACAAAAAAAACAAGAAAACTACGATATCATATTTTTTTGCAAGTGTGACTACAAAATTTCCATGCATAAAGCCATCAAGGTTTCTTCCTTCTTGCAAATTTGTTGATTCCTTCTTCGAACAAGTTCAAGCCACCCCTATTTACTACTATTCTCACCTAGACTGAATGGAGGAGGAAATCACTGCTCTAAGATCCTCACCAACCTGAGCTCACTCTCACAATGGTAATGATGCCAATGTTGAGATCATCGTGATCTCATGTATTCAAGAATGGACCATAAATCACACACATATTAGCATCAACACAAAGTATTGGAAAGGGATGTCTAATTTGATTTATTCATGTATTTGTGTGTATTTATACATTTTATTGGATGGTTGAAGTGGTTGCACCGACTCCAACAAATCACATGTTAATGTTCCTTTACATATATTCATACATGTATACAATTTATAATATATTATTACAATATGATGACATAGGCCAAAGAGGCCCCCTCAACAGGCTTGTTTGAGGGTCTAAACAATAATTTTTGAGGTAAAAAATTCATCACTCATGCCATGTCCCTTGGAATTATTCTACACTATGATACCTTTCCAACAAACTAAGAATCACCTCAATTGGAGTTTGTATGATCAGGAAGTTATGTCTCCTTTAAGTTGTCCTATTCAATTGACCACCATGGTATCGAGTGGATTCCGTGTCAACTCTCGTTTCTCACATATGCAGAAGTAGTCATGTGTGAATTTTCAAGAACATTCTAGAAGGTCCAAAACCCTAACCATAATCGAGAGTTTGAGCATACGAAAATTCTAAAAACTAACCCTAGACGACTATCATTAGAGGAATTTTGGGGTCTAAAATGGGCCTCCTAAGGAAAATAATAAAATAATAGTTAAAATAATAAAATAATAGTTAGAATAATAAAATAG
>LPNX010180578.1:262242-335399 GCA_001517045.1 Pseudotsuga menziesii | reverse complement strand
ACAAATATGTCAATTCAACCATTATGGTTGACTTATTTTATTGAAATTCTATTGGTTCTTGAATTCCAACTCACAAAAACTTATTTTGGCACGTTTTCTCTAAGGCCTATTTTAGACCCCAAATTTCCTCTAATGTGGGCTATGTTCAATATCGGGCCACGAGGAAAAGGAGGGGTTGCACTCTTATGATGTTATTGTATTGTTTTGTAATTGAGCAACAACATCTGAGTGGATATTAGAGCATAACATAGGAGGTAGGAAATCCTATAGTATCCACTTTGGTCACAGAGTCATAGGTAATTCCATAGAGAGTACCATTTCCTTTGTATTTACAGTTTTATATGAAGAGCAAGGCATAGTCCTCATTGTTGGCTAGTTTTTTCCCCACTATGGGATTTCATAGGTTAGATCTTGTGTTGTTTGTGTGGTTTATGTCTTTCTTTGTTCTAGTTATTTTTCTTACACTTCTAGTTATTAAGTATTCAATGGAAATAAGCTAATAAAAAATAACTAAGTTGTAAGAGCCGTCATGACGAACTGTTCGAGTGGAATATTCATGGTAGTTTATGAATCGATTACAAATAGGTAAACTAGAGTAAGCACATCCTAGTAGATAGGGGAATGTAAGTAACCAAGTGTGAATTTCATATTATATGCATCTTTTATTTCTATTTGTCAAATATCATGGTTCTTTGTCTTGAACACAATATTTTTAGTATGTCATATATAGAATTGTCATCACATTTTCATGGCATGAGGCTTATTCATTCTTATATATTAGCTAATGTTATATAAGTGTTTTACATGAGTTAATTTTATATTAATAACATTATTGATCTTAGAATGTATTCTTTCGCAGTGGAGAGACATTGTTGAAAATTTTAGGATTTACACTGCATTGGTATTTGAAATGGACATTTCCAGTGGACACTCCATCCATCATCAAGAATCACAATGAAATTGTTTGAGGTGAAAAAGATTATGGCTAAATAAATAGGTTAAAAGAAAGAAATGACCATTGAATGAGAAATAAATATTTACTCAGTTTATGGACAAAATAACTAAATTTTGTTTAAATGTAAAAACTAACAAGATAGTAAAATGTGAGTGGGTGGGTGGCGGTTGGGGGGTGGGGGGGGTGTAAAGTATATAATAAAATGTTAGGCGTAATCGAGGGAGGATCAAACCATTACAACAACAACAAAAAATGAAATAAAGAGCCATACGAATGAAATAAGGTATATATATATATATATATATATATATATATATATATATATATAGAGAGAGAGAGAGAGAGAGAGAGAGAGAGAAGGAGTCCATGGGGCGTAGCTCGGGTGGTTGGGAGATTTGGTTGTTTCACTCCCCACTCGGGTTTGAATCTCGTCAAGGACATTTGCTCCTTGGGAGCCTTTGTATGTAACGGAATATTAGGCTGGTGAGTCATTTATCATGATTGACCCTCATAGGGGTTGTTGTTTCTCATTCATGTATACTTGCCAAGCGAGTATAAGAGATATTTTCCTGGGTGGAGTGGTGCCCCTGGTAAAAACTGAAAAAGAGAGACTTCACGAAGCTTCTAGATCAAAAGCTTCATGGCAATCCTTATCCTTATTCACCTGGGTCAGTTGAGCTCAAGATCCATCCTTTAGGGATCTCCTATCCACCTCACCCACTGTAATACCCCGGTTTTAACGCCACTTGCATTAAAGTACATAGGATACATATGTTGTAAATAATCTTGGTGCGGAGCTAAAGGCTAAGGCCCCACCATAGATTTGGTTATGTTGTGTTTCTAATTAGGAATGGTCACCAATGGTATATCGGGACATGTGGCATATATTTAATTGTGGCATCATGTAAACACGCATTTTAATTAAATAACCCAACCAGCTATGTTCGCCGCAACTAAATTGAGAAGGGGCATGATTCCAAAGGATAAGGAAAGGGGGGGATGTGGAACATTGAGTCACGAGGGAAAACTATGTGTCACCACCTCCCTTGGTTATTTCCTTTTTGTTGGGTTGAGGCAGCGATTGGCTGGCAGGAAGACCACTACCACGCCCACGCTTGCTCTCCTCTCCACTACGTAGGGACCATTCTGCCCACTCCCTCGGATCATGGTTGTTCGTCTTCCTCATGCAGGACGGGGATAAAATGTTTTTATCATCCACTGTGTTGGGGTTGGCCTCCTCTCTCTAGCACTAATTGTCGGTCTGTAGTTCTGTTCTTTCCATCCACAGAGAGAACCAACTTTTGCCTCCATGCATTGGACTGTGTATTGTTTTCACCCATCATAGCGGATCGCAGCGGAAAATTATTGGGATTTTTCCCACTGATTGATGGGAGCGGTTTTCCCACGCATTGTTGACTGAGTTACCTACAATGCGGCATTGGTAGAAGATCGGGGTGATTCTTCCTGTGAATCCACGCTGAGCTGTGGATGTTGGCCGTGACTTTTGACCATTTTCTGGTTTTTGTAAGTCTCACAGCGATGGCATTGAAGATTGGTTTGTTGTGGGTTCATGTGAGTGTGTTAACTGTTGTTTTCCATGATGGCTTGACTGTGTTTTTCCTTGTAAATGTTTGAATAGCTGGTTGGCTGCCTACATGCATCGGATTTGTCCCCGGACTATTTTGGGTTGGTGAATGAGGACCTGAGGTGCTTGATAAACCTAGTGGGTTGAGAACCACATGGACAGAGCTATTGAGCTGGATTTCTTCTCCACAACCCCTAAAGAGCACTGGAGGGAAGATCGAGGTCTGAGGGACTGCATTGCAGAGAAGGGACTGACTTCCTTGTGTTGGGTGTGTGTGGGTGTTCTAGAATCTAGGCTGGTTCTGGTGTTGGTGTCTGCAGCTCTTTAGTGAGCTCACCAACTTAGCATTAGCCTTTCCCAGCTCTTGGATGGCCTGATAAACCCAACTCTGTTGGCTTGGCTGATATGTTGTTCACCTGATAAACCCAACCGTATTGGCTTGGCTGAACTGTGTACCCTTGTGGTGTTGTTACCCTTGGCTATGTGTAAGCCTGTTAGTTCCTTATTCCTTGGGGAGTCATGCCCGGCTCGGGGGTGGCAGCATTGTTGAGAGATTTAGGAGCGTGCTAGCCTATGGTTGGGTGGAACGTTGCAGCGACGTAGCTGGTTGCGGAACGAGTTCTTTATAAAGATAAGTAATCTTGTCTATTTTACTTCTGCAATCCTATTTACTGTTAATGATCATGATGAACATGTTGAATGCTTGTATGAATGTATGTTGCTTCCGTTGTGTATGATAAATAATCATGTATGCATGTTTTAGTTCAAATCATTCGGTTTCAGCTTTTCACCATTTTGGGAGTGTACATGTTCATGGGGCTCTTAGCCCGGATGGTTAACTCCATGGTAGCGTCCTCTTCGTCGGTCGGAGGGTCGGGGACGTTACACCCACCAAAATTTCAACCATCTCTATCCATTTGAGGCCTATATAAACAAGCTCATACCCCATGGTTGAGGAAAGAGAAAAGTCATGCTGCCATTTTGACATTATGGCCTGATCCATTAAGAGTGAACATAGAAGAGCAAGTTGGAGCTATTAGGGATAAGACATCGGTTTTGTGGAGGAGTGCATCAACACTAAGGCACAGGCTATAAACTCTTTCATTATTTATTAATGCAAAGTTGGTTTTCTTCCCATATACTTGTTATGTGTAATCTTTCATGTTTATTATAGGATTCCTTAGCCACCAATATAGATCTATAGATAATGCTCTAGTACTTTTGATCTTTTGTGTTTGATGTGTTTTTGCAGGTATCTTCTTGGAGATATTTTTCCATAGGTGAAGGGTCGCATCAATATCTAAAGATTGTATTCCAGGTGTCTGTAGTTTTTAGGAGAAGTCTATCAGCCTTGTTGTGACTTATTTGTTCTGGATCAGAACCATTCAGACCAGAGGAACAACTTCTGTCTACAGAAGGTGCGAAATTCCTGACAACAATGGTTTTAATATCCTTCTTTTTAATAGCTTATAAATATGATCGGTGATACCATGGATGTGTGGTAGAGAGCTAAATGAATGCAGAGGGGAATTATGTTAGAGAGGTTTAGGCTTTGAATGGATAATGGACCAAAAGGATTTATTACTTTGTCTAAGGGAGTAGCCATTGTTGATAAAGGATTGGGTTAGGTGGGACGTCTCTTCGTTGATATGGAGGGGGTGAGAAACATAGGTAGCTCTAGTGATCAAATATTTTAGGACAAATGACTTTTTAGCCAAGTGGTGGCGGAAGCTAGCATGTGAGTATCTGTGAGGTGAGTGACGTGACTAGAACATCAAGTAAAGGAAGAGAATTGTTTTATCGGATTTCCATGGTGAATTCAATGTGGAGAAATACTATTAAGATGAGAGTGAAAGTCATCAAGGGAGGACCGGCCACGAGGCTAAATGAAGAAGGTGTTGTCAACGAAATGAAACCAACATTTCAGTTTTTGGGAAAACTACTTAAGGAAAGAGATTCAAAGTGTTCCATTTAAATATTGGTGACAACAAGGGAAAGACAAGATCACATGGTTGTGTGTTTGGGTTGCTCATAGAAAGTGTCTCTAAAGAAAAAGAAAGTAGAGGTAAAACAAATTCGAATGAGGTTAATAGTTTCAGTATCAACAAGGTTTGAGATTAAATCAAGGGCTTGGGTTATGGGAATTTTGGTAAAGAGAGAGATAACATCAAAACTAACCAATAATTCTTCGTCATTAAGTTGAAGATTCTGGGTATTGTGAATAAAATGAATAGTCTTTGATGAAAGAGGGGGTAAGGCCAACATAAGGAGAGAGTTTATCAGCTAGAAATATAGAAAGGACATGGGTAGGGCCTCCTATTGCACTAACAATGAGTGTGAGGGGAACATCTTTTTTATGAATCTTAGGTTGACAAAAAAAATTGGGAGGGAGGGGATTGTGAGGAAGAAGGCGTTTTTGGATAGAAGATAGAAGGGAGAAGCTTTGATGGCGGAAGAGACCAAATTAGTAATCTTGAATTAAGATTTTTGGTTAGGGGTTTGTAGGAGGAAGAAGATAAGAGGTCGAGTAATTTAGCTTCGTAATTGATGGAGTTCATAATAATAGTGGCATTTCCCTTGTCACCTTTACGAATCTCGATGTCCTTGTTGGAATTGAGATTACAAAGAGCTATGAATTCCTCTTTAGATATGTTAGGCTTAGGAAGCTTAGTAAATTTAAGAATTCTAAAGCAATCTTATTTGAGCTCCTCAGCTTTATGAGCAGATAAAGAGTTGGTCATGGACTCAATGGAAGATATCTTCCAAAAATGGATTGAATGGAAGATAGAATATCTTCCAAAAATGAATAGAATATATCTGAACTAAAGAAAAACCAAATGGAAGATGTCTTCCAAAAATGGATTGAATGGAACATAGAATATCGTCCAAAAATGGATAGAATATATCTTAACTAAAGAAAAACCATATAAGAGTAACAACATAATTGAATCCTTTTTAAGCAAACTAAAGGTGGAAGAATGAAGACTTAAGGACGGGATATTGACCACAATGGAGGAGAGAGGATTATGAACGGAAGAAGTAGAGAGGGGGAGTCTCCATGAAAGGTGAATTACTAGGCTTAGTGTTTAAAATAATATGAGGGGCTAAGGTTTTTGATAGAGTTTAGATTAAGGATATGAGTGTTATTATTATAATTTTTATTATCATTATTTATTATTATTACTACTTTTATCTTTAATAAAGGTGTTGTGAAGATTCATGGTAATGTTGTTGGAGGGGATAGGGAAATTAGGATTAAAACTAGAGTTTGAATGTGAAAAAGGAGTCTTTTAGAGCGCTCACTAGTAAAATTAGGGTTTGCATGTGAGCACGAATATGCAAGTAGGGAACGTAGGGATCGAGTGGGGATCCGTTTGGACGACGAGGGGGAGAATTAATCGGTAGAGATAGAGAGGTTTTGAAGGTTGGTAGATGGAAGGCCTGGTCCAAAGCGTGGGGGAGGCGAGAGCGTGGTTGGAGAGGAGTCCCACCGCTTGCTGATGCGTAGGGAGGAGAGAAGGATCATTGCGTCTGAGGGCCGGGCTGAGAAGGGTGTAGGTGTGAGGAGGATGGGAGGGTTGAAGAAGAGGAAGAACGAGAAAAGTGTAAAGAGGAGCAGTGGAAGGTCTGACTGGCAGAGAGATTAAGAAAGAAATGAGCAGTGGAAGGTCTGACTGGCAGAGAGATTAAGAAAGAAATTTTGTATTTTGTTTGGACGAGACTTTAAAGAAAATAACTTGAGCAGAAATAAAAGACCTTGATTCAATAAGATACCAAATTTCAGAATTTAAAATAGAAGAGAGTTTAAGGTGGAGAGAGAGCACTTAGAGGAGAGCCACCAAAGGTCTGAACGAGCTCGGTGGATTTCCACTTAAGGATTTCTTGCTTAGTACTCAAGAAGACTCGCTACTGTCCAGATCTCCTGAAATGGTGTTTGATAATTGGAAAGTTAGGAAGAACAGAAGAGTCTCAACAGCTTTTTAGGAATGTAAATCCTGAGGTTTTTAATAATATTACTGATTAAAATATTATCTTAATATAATCTAACATAAACCCATCTTAACTCATGTTGCATAAAACAGTATAAAACATCTATAAAAATAGATTACTCAAATCATTGTAATGTTGGATAGAGCATAAACCTCTTTACAGAATTATATAAAACTCCTCAAGTTTTGCCATTAAATCATGGTTTGCCCATTACACGTAGCCTACATCACAATGCGATCCTATAATTTATACATCATTTTTTATGAGATCCTATAATTTATACATCATTTTTTTTTTCTAAAGGAGATAAACCTTTAGCTTTTATAATTTAGCTTTCTATAATTTGAATAAGCACGGGTCCTCCACAAACCAGCAAAAGCCTTATATTGAAACTAGGTCGGAACAAAGTTGCTAATAAAAACTATGGAAACTGAGTTTAGCAAAAGATTAATAACTAAACACACAACCAACCAAACACTGATTGGAAATCAGTTTACATTATGATGCCATACTGTCAGATACATTCAATTCCCGATATTCTCGAACTCTCAGATTTTTACTGGGTAGCTATCAATACAATCCAACCATGGATTATTAGTGGGCACTTTAACAGTCCTCACAGCTTTCCAAATCGCACTGTTGCACTTGAATCCGGAGCCGAATGCTACCTGCCATACTATGTCCCCTTTCTTGATTCTCCCTTTGGCTTCAAGGTATGCAAGCTCATACCACACTGTACTGCTCGATGTATTGCCAAACCTGTGAAGAGTCATCCGAGAGGGCTCCATGTTGTCTTCACTTAAAGATAAACTCTTCTGCAGTGCATCGAGCACAGATCGTCCTCCTGCATGCAAACAGAAGTGCTGAGCAGCCAATTTGAAGTCAGGGATGTAGGGCTTCATGTTCATTCTCAGAACTTTGCCACAAAACAGGGACCCCAGGAAGAGAATTTGTTCCGATAAGGGAAGAACCAGGCGACCCAGAGTTGTTATATTCTCTTTGAGTGCATGGCCTGCAACTTCCATGAGTTCTTTGGATAGGGCGACACCCCTGTTTTCATCACCATCGTCTTCTTGAAAAATGCATTTGTAGCTTCTGTGTTCTGATCCTTTATGAGTTCTAACAATATGTGAGAGCTCGTATTTTGCTCTTCTTCGATCTTTTCTCTTGTTTGATAGAAGAATAGCTGCACCCCCCATGCGGAACAAGCAATTAGATACTAGCATTGATCTGTTGGTGCCATGGTACCAATTCAATGAAATGTTTTCAGTGGTCACAACTAATGCATATGAATTCCCATGGACTTTCAACATGTCTTTGGCCAGATTCAGTGATATGATTCCTGCACTGCAGCCCATTCCTCCGAGGTTGAAGCTCAGAATTTTTTCTCTCATCTTGTAACGGTTGACAACCATGGCAGAAAGAGATGGAGACGAATTAAACAAGCTGCAATTCACTACTAGGATACTAATGTCCTTTGGCCTGATTTTACATTTCTCAAAGACCTCATCCAGGGCCCCAAACATCACCATCTCTGCTTCTGCACGAGCTTCTTTCATTGTGAAACGAGGTGGAGAAGCCAAAATAGATCCTGGAAAGCACGTGCGTTCACCAATCCCCGATTTCTCTAGTATTTTCTTCTGAAACCCCAAGCTTCCATCATCAAATAAGCCAAATTTCTTAGAGTGTGCCATGAAATACTCTTTGGTTAATTCAAATTCATTAGAGGGTTTATAACATGCAAAATCTACCAAATATATGGACCTTCGACTGGAGACAACGAGAACAAGAAGAATGAAACCTATCAGTCCGAATATGGATATGGATATAATACTAATTAAATCAAGCGTGGGATGTTCCCATAATATCCACAAATCATACTTTCCTAGGTGTTTTACATCTGAACTAAATATCTCAAAGAAAACGGGGATGGCTAATAAATAGCGAGCATGGCTTATCATGTAATGGCATCCCAGCTTCGCATAACTCGGATTCACAGCAGAATGTAAGAAGGCAGACAATCTCTTAAGAACTCCGGCAGAGAATGTATGGAATCCTGAAATGGGACCAGATCCTTCCATTAATCCCCTCGCCTCTATCTCCATTGACAGAAATGTCTCTTCCTTCACCATATTTGCCTCCCAAACACAGAACAGAATGCTTCCCAAATAACGATATAATAAAAGATCCCAATGTCAAACACAATTATATGAACCCTAACACACTTCCACAGACTTTCTTACGTATAAAACGAAGGATGAAAGTTGATGAAATCGCTGGACTAAGTAGCTGCTACCAGGAAAAGGAATTAAATCTACTACTGCAATGAATCAATAGAGCAGTTGTAGATTTAAAACAAAGCTCTGAACAGGCCCAAATCATTAAAGTACAATGCATTCAGCTGTCAACTTTTCAACCACTTATAGACACCGACTTTTAATTGCAATGTATTCGTTACGATCTATATAGTTGGATCTCATATATTTTAGATGTGATGGTTTATATCCTTTGGTAGAGTTTATTAGTGATACTCAATATTTCTTTCGTACTCTACCATCCTTGTCCATAATGTACAATCCTAATCGACCCACGTATAGCGATTAATAAATTTCTTTAAATACCCTCTACCTACCCAATCAATGCCAACTGTATGTATAGACAAGCTTTATCAATCATCAACACGAATAAATTAATTCTCATTGCCATTTTCATTCCTAAGTAATTCACAAAAGCATAGGGCAAACATTATATCTACCGAATGAATGACAAAGCATCATTTAGCTATATGCTGCTTTTGGGCAAACATTCAATCTACAGAATGAAGGACATATCATCATTTAACTATATGTAGTGAGACAAGTTCTATTAATCATCAATAAATTAATTCTCAATACCAGTTTTTTCATTATTGAAAATTCTCAATATCATTTTTTTCCATTACTAAAATTAAAGCTATAAATATTATATATATATATATATATATATATATATATATTTTATTATTAAAAATCTAACTTTATGATGATGATGATGGTGGTGGTTAACGTCTCCTGAGACCAAACTTTGGTTTATCGGACCTAAAGAAGAGAATTAATTTGTTTGTTTTAAAGTTATATTTCTATGCTCAAAGAGCTTGGAAAGAAGCGTCCCGAGCTTACTATAATTTTGAGAGGCTAAAAGGCTAGGAATGTCTGTATTGCAACATAGATTATGAAACTGGGATCTAATGTGGGTGTACGCAGGGCACTCTAAGAGGAAGTGATTTTCATCTTCAATGTTCTTACTCTCACAAAGGTGGCAGATCCTTTCTACCCATGGTGTTTTAGGGACTGTCCAACGACCAGTTTCACTATGGAGCTCATGCGAGTTCGTTCTTATCTTAGCTATGTTAATTTTTTTCTTAGCACTGATTAAAACAAAGAGATACTTTTGATCTTCTAGAGTAGGGTTGATGACCTCCTTATAATATCTTAATTTTCTTTTAGCCTCTAAGTATTTCTCACACCACAATTTTTCTTTAAACTTAGAAGAAATAATATTTTTAATGTTATTAATATTCTGCAAAGCAACATTTTCGTCGATCTCCCAGTGATTTAACCAAGACCAGGTATCTTTATACCACCCACGCTTGAGCCTTAAGTGGTTTTGACTAGAGTTTAAAGCTAGCTTAGGGAGTCTATGGTCTCCCATGTTATTGATTTTGTTCTTGTATAACAGGAGTCTAGTCATAGCTAGGCTCTCGATGGGGGAAAGACCCACTTCTATAAGGAGAATAGGATAGGGTGTATTGTTTTTTATTTTGAGGTTATAAGTTATAAAACGCTTCTGGATTTGCTCGATCTTTCTCCAGGATTCTCTAGAGATGCTGCAACCCCAAACCTCACACCCATACAAGATAACAGGAGTGACTAGAGTTTCAAAAAGGAACTTCTTTTTATCCCACATCATGAGGTTTGCAGCTTTACAGTTATTTTCAAGACCAAAGTAAGCTTTCCACCCTCCGTTAATCCTTTTCTTAATGCTATAGTTCCAGTTGAGCTTGTGATGAATATCAATTCCTAGGTACTTGTAAGAAGACACTTCCTCCAAGTTGCTATTGTCATACATAAAATTAGCGTATGTATCATTCTTGGATTTGATAATCATAACTTTTGTTTTGTCAGTGTTAACAGTCATACCCATATTAGAGCAGAAAACTTTGAGGAGTCAAAGCTGCTTATCAAGATCAGAAGAACACCTTGCCAGAAGGACAATATCGTCAGCATAAAGAAGAAGGATGATGACTATTCCAGCTAATATCGTACCAACACAACCTGCTTCTTCTAAACAACCCTCTAACTTATCAATGTAAATGCCAAAAAGGGTAGGGGAGAGGGGGCAACCTTGCTTAACTCCGATATTACACTTAATATCTTTCGACCACCCCTCATTGCTTTTAAACTTGGCAATTACATTCTCGTAGAGCCTTATCGCGACAGCTCGAAAGGTACCTTAAGCTCTTCTAACCTATTCCAAAGGTTATTTCTAGGTACTGTATCGAAAGCCTTTCTAAAGTCCACAAAGCAGCAAAAGAGATTGGATTTATCATTACGACACTCCTCCATAATGATCCTAAGCGTAAGAAGGTGGTCCGTTGTTGAGCGATGCCTTCTAAAACCCGCTTGGCCTTTAGCCCGCTTACCTTCACTTTCAAGCCAAATGTTGATTTTCTTTTCCAGAATAATACCATATAACTTGGCTAAGAGGGGGCTTATCATAATAGTTCGGTAATTTGAGGGGTTATTTGTATCCCCACTTTTAAAAATAGGGATAATGAGGCTCTGAGTCCAAGGTTTAGGGAACCCTTGCTTGACTGCTTGATTAAAAAGCTTGTGGATGTGAGGGATGAGGACAGGACCCCCAATTTTTAAGATTTCTTCCTGGTAACCTTCAATGTCCTTAGCTTTTCCATTAGCCAGACGCTTAACCCCAAAATCTATGTCTTTTAAAGAGAAAACTTCTTCCATTGAGAGGAGGGTTTCAAAGTTGTCTACGACATTCGGGGAGTCATAAAGCTTTTTAAGATAGGAATTCCATTCGTGCAGAGAAATTTTATTATTATCTTTAGTTTTTCTAGTTAGAATCTGCCTCCAGAATTTCTTAGGGGCCGTCTTAGAGAGGTGTAAGAGATTGTCTTGCCTTTTGTGAATATACTGCCTTTTTTTCTTTTTAGTAAGGGCTTTGTAATTTTTTATCTTGCTAATTTTAAGAGATTCATCAAGAGCTTCCTTAATCTCTCTCCTCGCATTTTTACAATCAGTATCATACCAAGGGTTGGCCTTTCTATCCCTTTTATTACTCGAAACTTCAATTGAGAACTTGTTAATGGAAGAAGAGAGGGTTGTAGTAAAATTATAATATAGGTCTTCAATGTTGTCCGTACTTGATAAAGGAAGCAAATTAATTTTTAACTCATTTATAAAAAGATCTTTTTTATTCCTATCAAAGATCAAGTTCTTTCAGTTATAAGGATTATCCTCTATGGGATCTCTATGGATGGCGTAGTTGAGAGTTACCATTAAAGTTTTATGATCCGAATCAAGCTCATGGTCGTTTAGAACGTCCAAATTTATTATATCGTTGTATAAAGAAATATCAGAGATAACATAATCTACTACGCTGCTACCAAGCCCATGGATACAGGTCATCTGGCTAGAGTTAGGCCACTGCGTTAGACCGTTGCAAATTATGAGATCTTGAGAACTACAGAGCTTGATTAACTCAAACCCAAACAAATTTCCCCCTAAATCTATAGAGCTTCTCTTGTATTCGCTAGCTAAAGAAAGGTCTTCATCTAACCAGAGAGGATTAGGGTTGGAATAATTGCTTAGGAGAGTAGCTTGGTTGTTAGAAGTTCTAGCATTAAAATCGCCCATTAAAAGGATATTACCTTCATTCCTAAGGCTAGAAATATCATTCTCTAGTCCATTGTACGGACAATTTTTATCCAGATTGTTCTTCTTATAGAAGTTAGAATTAATAGGGGCAAAATAGCATATAGTTATGTAGGTTTTTATATTGTTAATGTCAGTGATTTCTATCCACATATACTGGTTGTAAGGGTCTTTTTTATAAATCCTAGCATGGGGGAAGATGTTCTTCTTAATGTAACACGCTATACCCCCAATGCCTCTGCGGGAGGATCGCTTGCTCCAGATTGACCAAAGCACAAATCCATCTATGTTAGGGACCGTAGATTCTTCGTGCTCCCAAGTTTCAACTAACAAAATAATATCAACTTCATTAGAGATCCAACTTAGCTTGGGGCCTTTGTTCCATGGAAAGCCCCGACAGTTCCAAGAAAGAATCTGAAGCATGTTGAATTGCTATTTATTACTATCTTTTTGGTTTCTATCTTGAATAACAGCTTTCCTATTTCTGATTATTGCCCATTTTCCTTCCTTCCTGGCTTCTTTTACCTTTTGAACCTCCTTTCTTAATTCTGCTTGATCTTCTGGAATGATATCTTCATTTATGAATATTCCAGTTCCTTTTAGACTTGAGGTTTATACATTTAATGAAGTTTGATTTAAATTAAAATAAAGACTACCACAACCAACCAACCACCTCAACTACCCATTTAAAAAAACTTCAATACCATATTCATCTTTAAGTAATTAAAAAAAATAACAAACATTATGCAACCATTTGTATACACTAAAATACATATATCCTTCTTATATCTTTAAGTAATTGAAAAATCTAACTTTATAAATATTATAACTTTATATTGAAAAATAACTTTATAATGAAAAATCTAACTTTATAAATATTATATACATTTAATGAAGTTTGATTTAAATTAAAATAAAGACTACCACAACCAACCAACCGTCTCAACTACCCATTTAAAAAAACCGTCAATACCATATTCATCCTTAAGTAATTAAAAAAAATAACAAACATTATGCAACCATGTGTATACACTAAAATACATATATCCTTCTTATATCTTTAAGTAATTGAAAAAAAACAACTGACAAACATTGTGCAACCATTTGTATATATTGGAATACATATATGCATTTTATATATTTTAGATAGACTAGTTTATGATGATGGTGGTGGTGGTTAACGTTTAGTGAGACCAAATTTTCTATAGGATCTAAAGAAACTAATTATTTAGTTTGTTTTAAAATTGTATTTCTATGCTCAAAGAGCTTGGCTAGAAGCCTCTCGAGCTCACTATAATTTTGACATGCTAAAAGGCTAAGAAGGTGGGTATTGCAACAAAGATTACGAAACTGAGATTTAATGTGGGTGTATACAGACACTGTAAGAGAAAGTGATTTTCATCCTCAATGTTCATATTCTTTTAGGAACTGCCCAACTATCTCTTTCACTCTAAAGCTCATAGATAGGTATTGTTTATAATTCATGCTTATATCAAAATAATAGTAAATATTATGTAATTTAAAAAAATTAAAAATTAAAAAAAAATTAGATATAAAAATTGAGATATTTATTATACTATAAAGCAAACTTAGTTCTATATATTTAAGGGCATAACACATTAAAAGGAAATATTGTGGATCTTCAACCTCATTTGTATTATAAATTATACAAATCCTCTTATAACAAACTTTAGTTTTAATATGGAAGTCAAGAGCATTGTTCTTAGTTTGAGTAATATCTAATTTATTTTTTAAACTCATGATCCTCTTATACCAAACTTTAGTTTTAATATGGAAGTCAAGAGCATTGGTCTTACTTTGAGTAATATCTAATTTATTTTTTAAACTCATGATCATATTATACCAAACTTACTTTAGTTTTAATATGGAAGTCAAGAGCATTGGTCTTAGTTTGAGTAATATCTAATTTATTTTTTAAACTCATAATGTTAAAAAAGTAGTTTTGATTGGCCAAATCATTTTAATAAAATATTTACATAGTGCATTTTAATTTCTTCTTCTTAATGATTCTCATAATGTTAAAAAGGTAGTTTTGATGGCCAAATCATTTTAATAAAATATTTGAAGTGCATTTTAATTTCCTTTTATTAATGATTCTTATTGGTTTTCAAAAAAAATTCTTAAACTTCATAGTGTCATTCTCCACTTTGATCTGTAAATGGTAGACTTATAACTTGTATGTTCTACCAACATGAATCCTTGTGGTTTATCTTGTTATGGAATACATGGATTGAATAACCACTTAGCTTAGCAAATGTTAGGGTCCTATCTTAACCTCCCAACTTTAGGCTATATAAGAGTTAGTTGATTAGTGTATGCAGACATCACCTTTGAATAAGACCCATTAGATAGTAGTGAATAGTTAATTATTGTAGAAAGGGTATATTTGTTAATTAAGACCCACTAGATAGTTAATACTCATTAATGATGAGACCACAAATAGTTAAGGTTTTTACTATTGAAATCCTATTTAAACAACTAGGAAGCTATGGATTTTCTTCCGAATATTTTTGTATTTGGATATCTTCTCACATGAAATGTCACCCCAAGTTAAGAGCCAAGTGAACATTGATTTCTATTGGATTATAATAATACAATGTTGGGTTCTGCAACATTTCATTTGTGTTTTAATATAGTATTTTTCATTATAATCTCTATTTTTTTACATTATAAATATTTGTATGCCTCAATGTTTTCTAAGTTTAAGGGTTAAGCGTTAACACACAAAATTGTTCACCCAACTCTCTATGGTCCAAGCCATAATTTTACATCATTATCCCACCATTATTTCCTCCATTTTGACCTTCACAACTAAAATTCCACCAAAAATGGTCCAAAACATGATTATTCCTTCCCCATAAATAAAGGGAAGTTGAGAATTTATTGTGACTTATCCCCAGTCTCTCCAAAAAGGACAAAAAAACCTTATAATGAGAATGGGTAAAAAAACCATAGATAAATACCATGCACAATAAAATACCATGGGTTAAAAAACCTTGAATCATCGTATAAATACATTGTGACGGTCTCCCCCAAAACACCTTTTGGTCACATTACATTCCTTGATTCCAAAAATATTGGCCATTACATTACATTACTTTTCACCATTATCCCCATTTGTTTCCGTATCATTTCCCACGGTGTATGTTAAGCTTTCTCCATACTCACTTAGATCGATTCCTCCTATTTGACAACCATTAGTGGAGACGACTGGAGAACCAGACCGTGGAGCCGACAGACCATTTCTCAGACGGGTGTAGTGGCCCACTTTACATAAAGGTATACATATTGTTGTTTCTTTTTGTTAGTTAGAGAATATATATATATATATCATAAAAATATTTTTGTTATTGTCATTGTTCATTATTATTTGTTATTGCAAGTTGAGGTTGGAAGATACTTCACACCATGAAATCTACCCTACGATCCGACTAATCCCGGGTAGGTGCTTTTGCATGTAGAAGGGGAGAAATCCCCACTAGAGTTTTGGGGACTCCACTTGGTCGATCCCTTCAAATATTTGTTTTTGCAAGCATTTCTACTAGTTTTTCATACTTGGGTACCTTCAGCTGTCGCAGATATGACCCCCTTGGGGCAGATCCAAACCATTCTTACCTCAGTGCTTGCCCACCTGGCCCAAGCTAGTAGCCATTTTTGAAAAAATACTCACTTACAGCTGGATCGCACTTATTCAGCAGAAAGTTGTGACTAGGTCACACCTTTTGGCCAGATAATCATGACCTAGGTCGCACCTTCTGCTCCGATAAATGAAACCTGGAGAAAAACTCCAGATCGCACTTGTCCAGGCCCCTAGAGCGACCCCGGTCGCTACTGTGACCCAGTTTTGTGCGACCTGTTGAGCAAAAAACCCTGTTTTGTGTGACCCAATCCTTTTTTCTAACTTTTTGTATTGATCATGATTGTTTTACAGTTATGTTCGACCTCGATCGCACCTATTCCACCGACATGTGCGATCTATAGTTTTTCGGTCCTTTTCGGTGTTTGAGACCCTTTTTCTAGACCCCTTGTCTGTGTTCTACCCCTTCCTAACATGTTTCTCTCCAGATTTGATCCATTATAGCCCCCTTGTTTGTTTTGTGGTCCTATTTTTATTATATGTGATCCCCTTTAGTCGAATTCGTAGTTGAGACCCCCTGTGTGTTCCTTATGCGCTCATTTACTTGTGTACATTTTATTTTATGAAAGAATTAGTTATTTTCCATGATATTTATTGTCATTTACTGTTATTTATCTGCATTTTGAGTCTCGGCCATGAGGTCGTTGGTGTTTATAAACATAACTTGTGCACACATCTCACACCCTAAAGTAAAACGCTTGGTTCATGACCCCAAGCTAGCCTAAAAAATTAACTTAACTCAACCGACATTGTAACATCATTTGAGGACCAAAACAATCTTGTAGTTAAGTTAGGAAACTGGGGATAGGAATCCAAATAACACCCCTTTGTCACTCACATTTGAGACATAGATTTTTTCCATTAGGGTACCAAAATCCTCTTGTACTTATTGACAAGGTCATGACCAGTTTGTTGGAGGGCCCCCCACTCTGTGGGAGTAAGCCACAATGAAGGGGTTCCATAAGTCAGGTTGGAATACTACACTCCATTCTGTACCGAAGGCTAACCATTCATAGTATTCCTCATGCATGCCGAAGTATACTGGGTATCGAGGTCCAAAGGGTTGAAGTGCCAGTAAATCACTCCATACGTGTCATGAATGAGGTATCCTAGTTTCCCTTCTATCTAGGGCTCTTGTACCCGGGATCCCTCTTGGTAGTGGGATTATCGTAGCCTATTATTCTTCCATTTCATATTGTTTGACTGGGATTTCATGACCCTGCAAAGGATACTATTTGTGAGGGGCTTCCATCTTGTAGATAGGAGTTTGCTTGCACTTATACCACATAGGTTAGTGCGCCATTTTATTTCTAGGTAGTGCTGCTTGTTGGATTTCTGTCCAATACATTGTAGACTCACCTGCTGTAACGTGCTATTGCAGCTCAATTTTAGATCTTTCTTTCTGGCCTATGAGCCACCATTTGTACACTCTCCTTCTGTACACTCGGTTGTAGATGGATTTTTGAGCCTGTGTTTGACACTCTTATGCCTACATTCATTACACATCACACCACCAGGTCATCATTGCTCCACCACACTACTCGCATAGGCTTAGGGGCCATACCCCTCAGTTCAGTTGCTTGAACCGTCACCATCGGATCCATATTCGACGTCATTCACCACCTTCAGATCCATATACTACCTGTGTTTTTTATTCATATTCCTATCAATCTGAACCTACCTTCTTCACTACCCAATCTAGACCCATGGTTGGTGCACCTCCTAACCCGTTTCAGGGGGGACAGTTAATAGTGGGCTTGTGTCCGTTCCACCCATCATTTTGGGTATCCATTCCATTGAACCTAAAGGTCTCAGTCCTAGTGGAACTCTTACCACCACACACATTTTTGTTGGTCTGCTACCCACTAGTGGTGGCCCCACTCCAACCACTATGGTTCCTACCATACCGTTATTCATGCATGGGGGAATTGGCCCTTCCACTTCCATTATGGCTATTCCTACCATCCCAGTGATTACTCCTATTATCAAAATTTGGCCTTACCCATCCCCATTTACCCATGGTAACTACAATCCTGTAGGCACCGATAACATTGTTGGCTATTCCCAATCAACTCTCGGTTCTAGTCTACCATTCATGGCTAGTTTCAACCTTCCTGATTTGGCATGGTTGACCAACGACCCCATTCGTCACAACCCATTATGACCTCCCATTCCTAACAAAATCGCTTCTGACATCCCTAAATGTGAAGGAAAGGCGGGATAAGACCCCCAAAACCATATTATTTCATTCTACTTATGGTGTTCATCTAACAACATAGTGGATGATTCTATCTGATTGTGGTTATTCCAGCACATAGTCACAGGTGTGGCATCCAAATGGTATATCGAACTACCTCATGCCACCTACCTAGACTTTTCCTTGTTATCCTCAATGTTTCTACAGTACTTCCAATTACCCGTCCATTATGATGAGGGTGTGGAAATTCTATTATCATGCAGAAAAAACACAACTATCCATATCACAGATCATATCCATGAGTGGTGTCATCGTCGTAGCTTGTGTAAGATCGAGTTAGATGATAGGATTTTCCTAGATTGGTTTCTTAAAACCTTACCCCCCAATCGCAAAGGAAGTTACATTTGAGCACCCATGAACTAAGGAGGAAGCCATCCTCAAGGAACAATAGTTCGATATCATCTATGCCTAATTGATATATCTATATTCCATTATACTCAATGCTCCCCGTGCTGGCTCCTCATGTCGAGATACGTCGAGGGAATCCCATGCTACTGATGGAGTCATTGGCTCTATTACTCAGCATCCTCACCTTTACATGACCTCTCCTTTGATGATGACTCATTATGGTACCACCCTTAGTGTTTCCCAACCAGGTTAAGCCCCTGATTTGTCACACATAATGCCTCGGTATAGAGCCACACCATCCTATGTGTCTCCCACACCAGTTCCTCATGTTCATAGATCAAATTGCTTGGAAAATGTGTGTAATGGCCAGATGGTTGGATTAGAAGCCCCCCAGTTTCTCCTACCTATTACCCACCACCTATGAAACCTACACCTGCTCTGGTCCTGATTTTTCCTGCTCCTTAAGGATAGGTCTATGCTCAGCAGAACCTCCCTAATAAACCTACCCCCAATAACCAACAAGGGTAGGGAAGATGACAGAGAGATAGGAATTGAGGAAAAAACCAACCTCCAAGAGGTGGAAAACAGCCCAACCCTTTGAACAACAATGGATCCAATCCCCTTGCACATAATCCCCAACATCTACATAGACCTAGGAAGAACCCTCAGTTGTGGACTAATCATATGTGCATCATTTGTAACACTTACGACCATAATGCACAGTAGTGTCCTTATATGAATTGTGTCTACCATTTACTCCAAACCGATAATCAACGTGACCTTAACGCGGCTAGTCCAGCTCAGCCAAACAACACACCACTAGGTCCTCCACCTATGGTACGGCAAAACCCCTTACCAAATGAAGGGATGGTTGTAACCCATCCCTTGGTAGCAAAAAATATTGAACCCGCTGTTGTGGGTCTACCCATCGATCCTCGTGTCCATCACCTTATGACGTTATCATCTAATGTCAACTTACAGACTCGACAAAACCAATATGTCTCCACAACGAAAACCGTTAACCCCTATGCGACATCTACCTTAACTACTCTCGATATGTATTTTCATTTGCTGAGGCCCCTCACAGATAGGACCTCCAAAGTCCCGCAGTTCCCTTTGCATTACGTCATGAACAATACGATTACTAGAGCCATGCTTAACTACAATATAGTCGATGACTTAGCCTAGTCTCCCTTGGCCATGTCTGCTCTGGAAGTTCTCAAAACTTGCTCTTCACAACACAAAGCGTTGACATCCTTGTTAGGTGTCGTTGATCCCTTTGACTCCAGGTTGATCACTTTCAACTTGGATCACGGAGAACCTTGGATGCCACCATCTGTCACCTTCCAGGTTCCTATCACGATTCAAAATTTGGTCATTCATCAATGCATCATTGATGAGGGGGGCATCCACTTGTGTTATGTCAACCTTTGTTTGGAATAAATTCAAATCCCCAACCGTTCAACCTTCCTCCACCATTCTTCGCACCTATGATGGTTGTGTTTCTCAAACCCAAAGCATCCTCACGAATTTCCTTGTTGAGTTAGTCGAAAAAGCAATGTTGATTGAAATTGAGGTTTTCAACTCCCAACTTGATTACAACCTCCTCCTAGGACGTAGTTATATCTATGCAATGTGAGTTGTTTCCTCTACCGTCTTTTGACTCTTGATGTTATCCCATGATGGGAATATCATGCCCATCGACCAACTGATGTATTATGATCCCAAGGGATCGACCACATCGGAACTCATCCTCCTTACTATCGACACTACCATTGACAACGTGTCCATACCATCCTTGTTTGCTATTGGCCCAAGCTTATTTTCCAACACTCTTTAATGGACACCTTTTTGTCCTTAGCACCTCCTCATTCACCAACTGATATATCATATTTCTGCACTATCTCACTGGTAACTTTTTGACCTCCTCTAAACCTCAATCACAACCTCAACTGCAGACCTTGGGGAATTATTGGGGTTCATTCCCCGTACACATGGTCCCCATACTCTTTCCATCTTTTGACATCATGAGTAATTTAGTCATGGCTACTCTCAACCTACATGGCTTCACTTTCAGTATTCCTGTGTGGTACTTGGATTGTTGGCTCGATCCCAACCAACAAAACCCAGTCGATAGGGTTTCCTACTCTGTCGACACTCAACTCGCTGCAATCTCCCTGAGCACTGGCCCAGACAGGTTTTACCCTGTCAAGCAACACCCACGAAGCGGATGAAGTATAACCTGAGATGTTCGAGGGAGGGCTGGAAGAACCAAGTTTTCGTACAATAGAAGAGGACTATGGGCATCGATAATTCATCATTTATTTATCAGATCTGACCAGTAGATCACATCATTCATTCATAGCAGAAGCATCAGAAAACAGGAATAACCATAATGTCATACAAATAGATCTAAGAAGATAACATCATTTGTAAGCAGTAAACATTGCATCATAGATCTATGTCGCACATATTTGCCATTGGATTGTAGAAATAGAAATAAAAGAAAAAAACATAACAGTATTTCAGATCAACCCTCTTCCTTTCATATTACTTCTACGCAATAAAGCACAGATCCAAAATAGACAACAATTTAATCCTCAGTCTAGATCTCCAAGATTCAAATAAAACCATTGATGATCCTTACATTCACAACTCTTATTCTATTTATAGGCTTGCGCCTTTACATTCATGGTCCACTTCTAACTAAATCCTAACTGATTCTACCACTAATGACCAATATCCACAAAATATGGTCAAAAATACAAAAAGTGACACAAAATATTCAAAAGTAGTCTATTTTCTGCCTTGCGTGTTATCTTTGACTTGCGTGGTGTCTTCTGAGCTTGCACAACATCTGCTGTGCAACTAACTGATCCTCAACCCCTTACCAACAGGCCCCCAACGCAGTCTTGTGGCTCATCCTTGAGCCACGTCAGATGGACATGGTGTACTCAAAAACTGCTCACAGATAGCCATGTGTCGATTGTCTAGAACTTGTCGAACTATACAATTCGTTGTGACTACCTTGTCCATGGTCAATTTCTTCTTAACTTGGAACACTTATGCAACCTCATGTTGCATGGAATCTAGTTTCTCCTCCAACCACTGATACTGGTCGTTGAAATTCTTTTGTCTATCTACCACTACCTGGGTGGATACGTGTTGCACAACGACGGTCTACAGCTGCAAATTATAAATCCTATGTGCCACATTGAAATCGATTCTAGCTCTCAAAACCTTGTGATTCCTTGCATTCATGCTCAGCCCAGATTTCTAGAATTCGATCCCACTCGTTGTTCCTGCAGACTTTGTCAAGTGGGGTAAGAACTCGGGCCCCCTTCTAATTCATCGTGGGTTTCTTGGTTTGTGCCCCAACTTGAATAGGAGGGATATAGCCAAGGATGACCATGCTAGGAACTTTCATCTTGGACAAGATAGCCCGCATACTTGCAACTTCTTCTTCAATGGCATCAAGTGAAGCATTCTCACTCAAAATATCCCCTGTGTAGAGGGTTCTCTGCATATCATATCATGTCCTTTGCTAACTTGCAAAGCTAATACCTTCTCTGGTCGAAGTCGCTGCCTTACTCAACGGAGCTTCCCTATCCCTTTTGATCACTTCTACTACCTAGAAAAGTTCAATTCTACACAATGGTGTCCTCTCAGCGAGCGGTCTTCTGCTTCTAATACCAAGTCGACTCAAATGTCATCATTCTCATATCAGGTTCATCATTATGGTGAAATCATTCATTCACGATCTGAATACACCACCCATTCTTCCAACACACTGCTTGGATATTTTATCATTAGACTTGATGTCAAAAAGTGTCATCATGTACCTACTTTGACGATCGTCATTAAGTACTGATGTGACGTCTGGTCACCATCTTGCGGTTGGCGGGTTCTTTCTTCCTATAGATGCTACTGATTCTTCCTCTTGCACAACCACTTCCTCTTGTGCAACCACCTCCTCTTGCATAGCCACTTCCTCTCATGCATCCATTTCCTCTTTCAATCTATCCTTCCATTCGTTGCGCAATGCCTCGAGAAGTGTGCAATTCTGGCCCCGTCTGGGTAGTTGTATTAAATACTCTACGTTTATTGCTAATTTGACTATGTTGTGACCCTATCACCGTTGCGATAGGGCTTCATAACTATGATACTGACTCCTATGCTTGCGCAATCCCTTCCTTCTAATGACCCCTTCCTCTAGCTATCTATTCCTCTTCTCTTTTTCTTTTTTTCTTTTTTTGCACAGTGCCTCAAGCACTATGTGATTATGACCCTGTCCTATAGGGCTTCAAGCAGCTACCATTCACTAGTTTTGACAGCATCGCTCCATCTAATTGGTGTAATTGAATGGCTCCCCCAAAAGTAATAGAATTAATAAGATATGGAGACAGCCAGTGCATCTGTAACTTACCTGGATGCTTCAGGAATTTGCTGCCATATAACACCACCAAGTCTCCTTGCTGAAACTAATTGTTCTTTATGTGGTGATCGTGCCAATCCTTTTGTTGATCCTTCTTGATGCACTGATGGAACCCTGCAATAAAATGATCTTCTTTAAGCTGTGTCAACTACGTTGCACGCTCTTCTAGTGTTGCTTCATCATCCATGCATGTCACGGCTGCAATGCACAGACTGGGAACAATGTACTCCATAGACATGACTGCCTCTCATTAGAGGAAATTTGGGGTCTAAAATGGGCCTGATAAGAACATGAGCCAACAAAAAATTCTTATGAGTTGGAATTCAATAACCAATATAATTTCAATAAAATGATTCAACCATAATGGTTGACTTGACATATTTGTCATAAAAAAACTACTTTTTTTACCGTATTGATGATGTCATCAACACAGTTTTTAAGGTATTTCTTATTTTTGGGGCAACAGGTCCGTCAAAATTATGCAGTGTGGGTACTCATTAGATGTGAAATTTAAGTTCACATCCAATGAGTCCTCATTCTCGAAATTTGAGTGAAAACACAGGGATATATGTTAAAAATATGAATGAAAAAAGTAGTTTTTTCTTTCTTCCTCCAAAATTAATAAATATTATTTTATTATTTTTCTTAGAAGGCCCATTTTAGACCTCAAAATTACTCTATTGTTCCTGTATACCAATTTGAACAGTGTTTTCCCCATCAATATCTTGCAAGTGGTGCGATATGCCCACAATACAGCTGGAATCTTCAAATCCCAGTCATCTCGATTAGCGTTACATACCTTTGTAAGTGCATGTTCCAAGATCTCGTTGAACGCTTCTATGGTTCCATTCGCCTGCACATGATATGGTGTACTTTTCTTATGTTGTATCTGCAACTCCTCTGTTAGCACTTGTATAATGTGGTTGATAAAATGGCTACCCTAGCCGCTCATCAATATCTTTGCGCATCCAAACCACGTCACGATGTTGTCAAACAAAAATCTTGTTGCCGTTGCAGTGGTGCAATCCATGACTGGTGCAGCCTCTTCCCATCGCGTTAAGTAGTCTGTTGCTGTTATTATGTACCGCGCACCAGTTCGCTTCCCCGGTGGGTTGATTGGTCCCACAAAATCTATAGCCCATTTATCAAAATGTTTCAAAGTTACCTAGGGTACCAGAGACATCTAATCCCGCCGAGATGTTTTTCTAGTGCATTGACAGACATGGCATCTCCGTACATAATCTGTCGCATCATTACGTAAAGTGGGCCACCAGAGCCCTGCATGAAGCACCTTTCGAGTCATAGCATGACTTCC
This sequence comes from Pseudotsuga menziesii, assembly GCA_001517045.1. Taxonomy (NCBI): domain Eukaryota; kingdom Viridiplantae; phylum Streptophyta; class Pinopsida; order Pinales; family Pinaceae; genus Pseudotsuga; species Pseudotsuga menziesii. Next base: position 310,923 of record LPNX010180578.1, on the reverse strand, counting down.
CTAGTGTCCCCCAACAACTCCTGTGTGTGCTTCCTCCAAAATCTGTTCTTTTTCATGTGGTAGGACACATTGCCGCAAAATTTCATCTAGTTCAATCTTATACAAGTGTCCAGCAATCAACTAAAAATTAGAAGCTTTAACCACCAAATGCTTCTTTTGACTTGTTGAAAATTATTCTGGTGCGACTCCCGTTAACAAAAACTTGATTATCTGGTCATAATAATCATCTACGACATCAACTCTGAGCAACTTCACATCCGACAGTCCCTCCTCGATGTTTGTTGGCTCTTCGTCTGTCTCAATCCTAGATAAATGATCAGGGCCAACATTCAAGTGACCCAACTTCACAATTATTTAAAATCAAACTCTTGAGAGAGAAGTAACCACCGACATATCTACCCCCCCAACCCAGGATTATTGACCAAGTACTTCAAAGCAGAATGGTTAGTAAACATCTTGAAGTGATGGCCTAAAAGGTAATTCCTGAATTTCTGCAGCGCATATACCATTTCCAGGCCTTCTCGCTCTGTGGTCATATATTTTTTTTCAGCAAATGATAACTTTCGACTAGCGAAAGCGATTAGGTGATCCAAATATCCTTCTCCTGGTTGCGCAAGCACTACTCCCAGCACAACAGATGATGTATCGACATGAACATGGAAATCCTTGTTCCATTCTTGGAACACAAGTATTGGTGCTGAAGCCATCTTGGGATTTAGGGAGTCAAATCTTTCTTGACATTCTGGGCTCCATACAAATGCAACATCTTTCTTCAATAGTTTCTCCATAGGGCCAGTAATCGTAGCATATCCTCTAATGAATTTGCGATAGTACCTAGTGTTCCCCAGTGTCGTTCAAAGAATCTTCATGTTTGTCAGTGGTGGCAAGCTCAAAATGAGCACTATCTTCACAGGATCAACCAATAATCTTTGCTTTCACACAATGTTACCCAACAATATCACAAATGGTGTGTAGAAAATACACTTCTTGGATTTCAGCACGATAAGATGTTGTCAACATATTTCCAGCATCAGTCATAGGTTTTCCAAATGATCCTTGATTAGATGATACACTGTCCAATCAACCATATAAACTTGTAATAATTTATGAATGACATATTTGAATGCGGCGACAACAACTCAGGAGAATACCACAGGTGCATTCTTCTACCCAAAAGGTATCACTGTGTATTGGAAGTAGCCCCATTCAGTGACAAATGTCATTTTATGTCGATCTTCTTTTGTGATTCTTATCTAGTGATAAACAGAAAATACATATGTAAAATAGCACATCTCCTGACCGCCTACTCCTTCGAGTACTTCATCTGTGAATGGTGTCAAAAATGGATCATGCTTACAAGAATCATTCAGTTTTCTTAAGTCAACTCAAATCCGAACTTCACTAGTTTTCTTGTCTTGAACCACCATAGGAATGATCCATTATGATTCTTCCATTGGCTCAATGATTCCAGCATCCAACATCTGGTCAAGCTCGTCCTTGAATCTTTCTTTGTATCATGGATTTAGGCAATACGACCTCTATCTTACTAGATTTGCATCTGGCTTTAACGGGATCTTCATCTCTCCTAGATTACCCATTATTCCGTTCATTTCTGAGAACTTCGTCAGAAAGAGATCCTGAAACTCATGCAGCAGCTCCGTGATCTTTTCCATGGTCTCTTCATCCCAGTAGTCCCCAACACTTGAAAATTTTGGATTCTCCTCTGTCCCAATGTTAAATTTTCTAATCTTCAGTGGCTAATTCATAAGATCAGCTGGTATATCTGGTGTTGCGACATCCCTACTCCTTTCTGTTTCTGGAATATTGATATTCCATAGCTCATCGTCATCCTCAGGTTTGCAAGATAGATTATAACATTCCATCATCAACTACATATGGAAATGCACATGTGGGTCCATAGGATATGTGATTGACATGAATTTGAATACCACATCCTGGATGATCTGAAGCGCATTGTTGATGTCGGGATTCACATCTGCGAGGCTAAATGTATGCACAAAGAAAATCGGTAGCTCTTCCCAAGTGGTTTTTTCTCTGCGAAACTCTGCTGATATATACCAAGACCTCGGCATTTCATCTAAGGTGTGAAAAAAGGCATGGACCCATTCATCCCTCGGTAGGGTCATTCCGTCTTGTGTGGTCTTCCTTCATGGTCTTATGTTTCGATCACAATAGGACCTTCCCTTGTCCTCTGCCTATTTTCTTATCGAAACCTTTCTCCTCCCCTCATAAAGCCACTTTCTCCCTCAGCTTCCCTCACAGTCTCATCGAAACTTGCACCCATCTACCCTGTATCTTCCCATTCATCTCCCCCCTTTAGTCGCGGTATCCATTGCCTCTGCACACCGGATTTCTACTACTCTATATGCATCTTCAGTATACCCTTTTGACAGACAAACATTTTAATTGACAATTGTAACAATAATAAGAACCTACCTCTGGTTCCGTTGAAAAGTTCCCTTTCTTCTTTGTTGTAGGACTTGGTAGTGTCAACTGCAAACTCAGTGATATGTCCTTATAGGATACTATCCATCTAGACCTCAACAGATAACGATGCGTTGTTGTAATTTTCTTGCAGTTCCTGGATCAATTCAAGGATCCAGGATGTTGGTTCTCCTCCTTGGAATTTTTTCTTCTTGTATGTGAACTATGCCAACCACTCATGCAGTATGATGGGAAACTCACCAAAAAAATACTCATGAGGAACTTTGTGTATGTATCTTGCCAACCACTAATCCCTCATCAGTCCATGGTTCTAATTTTTCACTTCATCAAATTCTTGCAGCTTCTGATCAAACCAATCTTGAATTTCCGATTGCGTCAGATGCCACATATCCACCTCTCAGTTGCAACAAGATCCCGTCAATGGAACCATTTGTTGGCTCTATCCTAACCAACAAAACCCAATCGACATGGGTTCCTACTCTGTCGACACTTGACTTGCCACAATCTCCATGAGCACCGACCCAAACAGGTCTTACCCTATCCAGCAACACCCATGAAGTGGATGAAGTCTCACTCGAGATGTTCGAGGGAGGGATGACGGAACCAAGTTTCCATAGAATAGAAGAGATCTATGGGCATCAACAATTCATCATTTATTTATCAGATCTAGCTAGCATATCACATCATTCATTCATAGCAGAAGCATCATAAAACATGAATAACCATACTATCGCACAAATAAATCTAAGAAGACAACATCATTTATTAATAGTAAACATTGCATCATAGACCTATGTCGCACATATTTTCCATTGGATTGCATAAACAAAAATAAAAGACATAAAGATAACATCATTTCAGATCAACCCTTGTCCTTTCATATTACTTATGCGCAATAAAGCACAGATCCAAAACAGACAACAATTCAATCCTCAATCTAGATCTCCAAGATTCTGATACAACCGATGACGATCCTTACATTCATAATTCTTCTTCTATTTATAGGATTGTGCCTTTACATTCATGGTCCACTTCTATTAAATCCTAACTGATTCTACCAACTAATGACCAATATCCACAAAATATGGTCAAAAATACAAAACGTGCCACAAAATATTCAAAAGTAGTCTATCTTCCACCTTGCGTGCTATCTTTGACTTGCACGGTGTCTTCTGATCTTGCATAGCATTCGCAATGCTACGTAATTAACTGATCCTCAACCCCTTTCCAACATGGATCCACCTTCTCCTCCCTCAACTCCTTATATCGTGTTGACCCCCATCCAACCTATGGAGACGTTTTCACACCTACCTCCTAGTAAAAAAATGACTACTTCTCTCTCTACTATTGCCCCCCGTCCTCCCAAAAAGAGTCAGGGAAATATGCCCAAAATGATGGCAGAACCACGTCTTCCTCTGACATGTTCTTTATGCGATGTCCAAGACCATGCGATATAAAATTATTACTATTTTCCTACCCTTCGCACACACATGCACATTGTAGTCGAGAGTGACGATGCTCCAATTATCAATGCACCAACCATACTTGCGGTTAAAATCAAATCTCTACAAGCCAACCACCCATGTGTAGTTTGTGGTCTATATGACCATTATTCACACCATTTCCCAAACTTACCCGAGTACTGGTCGCTCCACAGTGACCTTCACAAGCACTCCCCTGAGTCCAAAATCACTGTCCTTAAGGAGATCCACCCTACGGCCTCTTCCTTAGACACCAATAATACCATTTATATGATCTCTACTTCTAGTTTACCTTCCCCCTTATCGATCATGAAAGATCCCCCTAATCTATCTCGACAAAAATTTCATGACGACAGAGAGATCCTTAAAACCGCCATTGGTTTTACCCCATTTCACTTAGTCCATGGTGTAGAATCGGTTCTTCCCATTGAATTCCATATTTCATCACTCTGCGTTGTTGTCTAACTTCTCCCTGATACTTCACTGTTAGAACAATGCCTACTTATGCTTGAACAAACCAATGAGTATCGCCATGCTGATCTCCAACTGATTGAAGCAGCTAAGATTTGGTCGAAGTCCCAATGTGACTCTCGAATCCACCCATGCACCTTTAGCTAGGGGAACCTAGCCCTTGTTTATGACCAAGCCCATGATAAGACTGGGAAATGGAAGTTAGAATCCATGTGGTATGACCATCATGTCATCCATGGATGTCTCGACAAGGAGGCATATCTTCTTGGTGACTCTAAGGGTCACCTCTTAAATAATCCCTACAATACACTCTAACTCAAGAGGTTCTATTCCTAAAGTCACCCACCATGAGTACCCTTATATCATAGTTTTATTTCTTGTTTTGCATCGTTTTTACCATAAGTTGGTTACCCCCTCCAATAGTCACTCCATGTCGAGCTATCGTGAGTCCAATGTCACACTCTATTGCCTCCTCTACCCGTGAGCGGGTGGATCTAACCCCTCCATGCTGCCCCTACGCTACTGGTACCCCACTAGAGGGTGCGGTCCCATGTCTGTAGATGCACATAGTATGCCATCAGTATGTATCACATTTATGATATAGCTACCACTATACTAAAATACCGTTAAGTCCCCAAACCAATCCTTGAGGTCGAGGCATCTACAGATCTACTCAATAGTCCATCCCATTGTATAAATCGTCCTCTATGAGGATAGGAAGTTTTCACTACTATGCAAATAGCTCTCGGATGAAGAAACGACCTCCTAGAACACCTCCCTCATATTTTTTTGGGCCATTTCTCAGAGTCACATAGATTTGTGTGCCACCACGTGAATCAAACCTTGTGTGTATTGGCATGTTCACAAGCCATCCGATCCATCCATATTGCAAACTTGGACTCTTTTTTTACCACCATCCATCGTCCCACTAGGAGGCCCCACCAGTGTTCAACTATTATGTATATCAACCATGTTCACAACATCACCCCTTTTGGTACATGGAACACTTCCTCCTTGCTTCACTAACCATTACGAATTTTTTGTTAAGCTCTTTTCTGGCTCCTAAAAGAATGAAAAGATTGTCGATCACGCTTGCTTCCTGTCACGCTCATTCAAGTATTTGAAAGGGATTCTATGTGAGATCGTTTATCTCATTTTTAGGACTATGTAGGCTATTTAAAGGAAAGGACCACCCTATCACCTTCCTGCTAGGAACGTTTCGCTTTGTATCAGTTTATGCTTTATCGGACATTGGGACTGTACTATATGAAAAAAATCACGAATGGGTTGTATTTAAGCTCTTTTCCCGCCCTCTCATAAATAAAATGTTATCGAGCAAACTTGGTTTCGGTCATGCTCGTAAAAGAATTTGAATGACCATCCAATCAGTATAGGTTTAACCTTTTTTGTCCTGGCTGGAATACCTACATAAAAGAAGTCTCTCCGCCCCTTTCGGCTGGGAGAGCTCTCCTTTGTACACTTTTATCCTTTTTCAGACTTAGGAGACTACTGTATGAAAAAGAGACCCACTGGAGTCTTCTTCCTATTTTCAAACTCTCTAAACATGAAAAAACCATCGAGCATTTAATGTCTTAGGCTCGACAAAAATCCACGAGATAGTATCATATTGAGCATACTTATATCCCTTGTTTGTGCTCCTTAAACTATGAATAAGGACCATACGGTGCCTCTTGGTGCCCATACGTATTACATATAGTATCCCCTTATGGAATATCCCCCCCATTGGGTTGAATTTTTTCATATTACTCTGCGATGAGTCTCCCTTGGATCCCCTGGATATCACTAGCCCAGTTGCTTCCCCTAATATTTCCCCTTGCAATTTTTTCCTTGGTTTCACAACTATGATCCCTCCCCATGAGTCAGTATCATTTGATTCTAGGTCATCCCTGTCATCTTAATTTGAGAAAAGTAATTTTGTGTCCCCTGTACTCCCCTGCCCGTGTTCCCCATTCAGTGTCTTAGTCCCTTGACTGCTCCACATATCTCATTTTTCCCCTTTCTCTTCTATCAAGGAAACCTCATTGCCTTTTTAGTTGATGATCTCCCTCTGTCGATGTCAACACATCTATTCCAGAGGATAGACCCAAAGGTCCTTGTATCCTGGTTTCATCCACTTCGTTGATGAGTTCCTTGGACAACTTGAAAGGATTCCTTAGTGCCTTTTGGGTTGGTTGTGTCTCACGTTCTCAACTTCAAATCCATCATTGCACCGTTGAGATTCATACAGGGTATTCGTCCCTTCATCATTTGGTCGAATACCCCATTTTTCACATGACTCTAGCACATTGGTAAGTCTATTTTGGGACCCATACAGTTTCATGTCCCTTGTGATTTCTGGGTTGTGGTTGCGAGAGTGTTCAGAAACCCCTCAGTGTCATGCTTCCATGTATTTATAGTACTTGATGTTGTTTATTGTACCTCAAATATTTTGACTCTCAAACATTGAGTCCATAAACTTGTTTACAGCTCCATATTTAGCAGAGTATCAGTTGTTGTAATATTGCATTCTCTGAGAATGCCATTGTTCCTATGTGCCAGTTCTTCATATCAGTATTTGTATCCAGCCTCCCATTGAGGCCACCATTATGTACTACCATTTTTATATATGTATTGATTGGCTCCCATTATTTGAGCCTTGATCCCCATTTTTATATTGAGACATTGCTACAAGCATGGGTATGCCCTCCTCGTCCATATACATGTCTGAGATTATATGTATGTCATCCATTTTTAAGAAGAAATACAAACCAAAATCCACCGCAATTCGAATGAGGAGACTCCACTTCTCTACGGTACTATCGAGTCTCTCCACCATTATCACCATTTCTCCTTTGATCCTATGATGTCTATTGGTCATACAATGAGCTCCTTCCCTCACACATCAGGGGGAAATCTGTTGACACAAAAAAAAAATCACCTAGCTCTCTATGGTCCAAACCATAATTATACATCATTATCCCACCATTATTTCATCCATTTTGACCTTCACAACTAAAATTCAACCAAAAATGGTCCAAAATTTTATTATTCCTTCCCCCATAAATACAGGGAAGTTGAGCATTTATTGTGACTTATCCCCACTCTCTCCAAAAAGGAAAAAAAAAAACCTAAAATGAGAATGGATCAAAAACCATAGCCTAAATTCCATGTAGAATAAAATACCATGGGTCCGAAAAACCTTGAATCATCCTATAAATGCATTGTGAAGGTCTCCCCAAAAACACTTTTTGTTCACATTGCATTCCTTGATTCCAGAAATCTTGGCAATTACATTACATGACACTACTTTTTTCCATTATCCCCATTTTTTCCATATCATTTCCCATGGTGTATGTTGATCTTGCTCCATACTCACTTGGATCCATTACCCCTATTTGACAACCATTAGTGGAGACTATTGGAGAACCAGATCATGGAGCTGGAAGGGCATTTCCTCAGACGGCTAAAGGTATGCATGTTGTTGTTTCTTTTTGTTAGTTACATAAAAAATATATAAAAATCATAAAAATACTGATGTTATTTTCACTGTTCATTAGTGTTTGTTCTTGCAAGTTGAGGTTGAAAGATACTTCACACCATGAACTCTACCCTATGATCCGACTGATCTTGGGTAGGTTCTTTTGCACGTAGTGGGAGAGAAATTCCCACTACATTAAGGAACACTACAAGTGATACCAAACAACTTCCCTAATATTGCATACCTCCAAAAATTTGGTATATTTTTTGTAGCTCGGAGATGTGTTCTGACATCTTTAAATAACAGAGATATATCATTTAGTGCATAAAATTGCGGTTAGGGAAGCCTACACACATTATATACAAGTGACTTCACCTAGTTGGACACCTTTTTAACCCTTGTTGGTACCCCTTCTATTAGTATAACATGAGATAACACTTTTATATGCAATTTCACATCTATGTACTTGCGGGTATATAGGAAGTCCCTTAGGCATCATGAAACTAGATTTAAAGATAATCGGATTGATCATATTTTTACTACAATAACATTCAGGAAAACACTTGGCAAGACTATTAAGTGAGTGCAAGATAATCATGGCCACTTTTGGCATGCTAGATGCAATGAAAAACTGAAGAAAAAAAAACAAACATCCCCCATCTTTCATGACTATTTTGATACACCTACATAATAAATCTTGGTTTTTGTAAAAAAAAGATGAATAGGAAATTGAATCATATTTCTAAATATATAAATTTTATTTCTTGAAATTTTTCATAACTAACTCAATTATGATTTTTTTAACATTGAGAAAATTATAAGGTATATTCCCTTGTTGGTACAACCTTTGAGTGCCTAAATGATGGAATCAATATAGGAAAACTTGTAAACATGTAAATAACAAGTAGTACCAGTGTAGTATTATTTTTCAAAAAACTTAGCAAGTTTTAAATTTTTTTATAGTTATCTAAGTGAAAAGACCTCAAAAGCAATTCACCAAGTGGTGGTGTAGCTTTTGAAGGTATTAATGTAATGATCAATGAATTGATTTTCTATATATTGTAGAGATAAGTGTCTAGTAGTGCAACATATAATATTTTTTTTGAAATGGTTGAGAAATGAAAAAGTTATGGCTGAAACACCAAGAAGGTATTTTTCTACCAAGGATTTATTTCACATGTAAAATAGAAAAAAACAGTCAAAATTCAAAAAATTTAAAAAATTTACATATTTATAATATGTATAAATAGCTCTATTTATGTATGCAATTTCATCAAAATAGATTGTCTTGCATATTTTAGCAAGTAGTCAAACACACACATATTGGATAAAGGGAAAACTGTCAAATTAATTATGGTTTACTATATTGCATAGAACGGGTTTGTTTAATCTAAACCTAAGTCTCAAGAAAACACACAGGATTACAAGTGACACACAAACATGGTTTAGGTGTTAAATAATGTGGGTGAAGTCGTGAGTATAATACAAGAATTGAGATGCTATGAGTGAGTTAGTTTTTTTTATTGTACTCTAGAGGTGTAAATTTCAAATGAGGGGAAAACACATATTCAGGATGGAACAAGGTCGAAGCCCTTGGATCAGTAAACCCTAGGTGTCTGTTATACATCTTCCGGGCGCTATTAGCCTGGGTTTTTCTGGTAAATCTGCATGTGAAATCAAAATGGTGAGCCCTGAAGTCTAGTCCATCATCTAGGTGGACCTAGTACCAATCAGGTTATAAAAAGTGGGAAGTTATCACTATTTTTGTTTTCACTACATTTTATGTATTCTGATTTGGTCACATGGGTGAGCAGAACAATCAGGATTTGCTAAGGTTCGGCAGTGTTGTAATTTATTCGTGAGGTGTGTCATCATCATGACATGTGTTATAAGGGGATAATGATGTCATTCTATTCTTGGTGTATCTATCGAAGGTCTTCTCAGGTAAAGATGTCAAGACAAACCCTTTACAACATGTTATTTTCTAGGTGAGGTTGGGTTCTGGACCGAGGTCTCCTTCAAGGGTTTCATTTGAGCGGGAACCATTTACATATGATAAGTAGAACAATGATGGATAGAGGGATGGTTCGTTAGGACCTAGAGCGACACTTTGAAAGTCAAAGAGGAAAATGAAATTTGAAAAAGAAAAAAGGGGGAGGTGCATGTGTGTTTTAGATAGGAACATCACTATGGATTCAGTAGTTACTTTATCTCAGTTGGATTTGGTTGGAAAAATCGAATACATTCTCCCCTCGAGATAAGAGATCTTGGAATGGATTAAGGTAAAATGGAAGCCTTTTATTTTTTAATATGCCCAGTACTGTTCTTATTTTAGTAAATGATTGGTTGGTTTTTCAATTTATTTATGTGGAAGACTATCAGGTGATTGAAAGTTGTTTCTAGGCTTTGGGAGAGGGCTCTTTGGTTTTATCATGTTGGCATTCTGATTTTGACCCTTAGAAGGAGGAGTTGTCACGCGGAAATTTATGGGTTCTTATTCTTGGTTTCCCCCTTCACTGTTGGAACCTGAAGGGTCTCATAACGGTTTGGAACTCTATCGGGTGTTTCATTCTGATTGAAGAGGGCCAAATTTTGAGTTCGGATCGAAGGCTCCCTATATTATTGGTGGAGTTTGACCCCGTAGAGGGTTTGGTGGAGGAGTTGGAGGTTGTATGGGAAGGGGGATTTTTTTATCAGCGGCTTAATTATTAGCGCATCCCTTTCTGTTGTCATAAGTGCAAGGAGATCAGACATGAAATGTCGAAGTGCACTAAGTGGAATTCTAGTCACTTGAAGTCAGAAGCTGGGGAGGTTTCTTTTGAATAGGGTTTGGACGAGATGGACTCAAGACTGAGGTTTCCTGTTCCCCTTAATCCGACCTCTAGTTCTAATTTTATGGGTAAGTTCAAACATTTCCTCCCTTTTCTTCTATAATTTATTTCTGCTGAATATTTATTGTCCTCCCTTTCAATTGTGGATGATTTAGAGTTGGGTCAATTATTACCTCCTCATTCAAAGAATTCCATGGAACCCAAGGAATATTTGGGGACTTCGATCTCTTACAAATCAGAGTCCACTTTGAAATATTCTCCCTACCCATAGGTGTCCATTTCTAGTCATATTAGTTTTAATCAGCCTGATATGGTTGAGATTTCCTCTAAGGTTGTTCCCTCTAAGGATTCTTTTGAGTGTTGTTCAAACCATACTTTTTGTAGTTGTATTTTTCTCCCCTTTGAAGGTAGATTGGTGGACCCTTTGGAATTTCCATTTTAGACTCTCCCTCTAGAGTTTTGAGTTCATATTCTACCCCTCTTAGGGGTCAGGATTCACCTTTACCAACATATTCCACATCCAATGATGGTTGTTCGGATTTTATTCCCATTTCTTCTATTTTTAGTGGCAGTGTGACTATCATAAAGTTGCACAAGGGGAAGAAATATTCAGGTGGACAATATCTCAAGTAGTTGTCAGTGGAAGGAGAACACACTTTTTTGAATCTTAAGATCTATTATTTGTTTGATAAATATTTACCGAGGTTTTTTGAATCCTCAGTTTCTTCTGATTATCAAGATCTTAGAGTCGAGGTGGCATGGGAAGGGGTTTGTAAATGAATATGTCATTCTTCAATGTGAAAGGGCTTTCCACCGACCCAAAAATGACTGCCTTCAAACACATGTTGGAAGTAACTAATCCTGAAATCCTATTGTTACAGGAAACGATGACTAGCTCAATTAATGCTTGTAATTTATTTTCGAAAGTGAAACCGTCCTAGTGGGTTTATGTTATGGGTTCAATGGGCCCCTTGGGTGGTACTTTGTTGTCATGGAATCCTCTTGTAGATGGCCATAATCCTTTTCATACTGTTGTAGGGATTATAGAAGAAGGAAATCTAAGGTGTTTAAAGAAGAGGATTAGAATCCTAAACGTGTATGGACCCTATCAAAATATGAGATTATTTTTGGATTGTATTGCAAATGACGGTTTTCTAAATGACTCCTCCTTGATCATGGTGGGCGATCTAAATTTGACCATGTCAATTGAGGAAACTTAGGGTTCTAGTATGGTGTTGGATCCTTTACCAGATTATTTTGTCTCTCTTTTTGAGGATGTTGGACATGTGTATATTCATCCCAGTGTTCTTGTCTTGACATCGTCTAATTGGAGATGTGGGAAAGAAGGAATTGCAAAAATACTGGATAGTTTTTTCTTGGAAGAAGATCTTCAAGATAGCATGGGTTTTTATCGATCTTATATTTATGCAAGGGGTATATCATACCACAAGGTAATAATAATTTAGTTGGATTTTGATAGAAGATTCATTCATTATCCTTTTAAATTCAAGTTCATTTGGGTGAAGGAGAAGGGGTTTTTCACTCTTGTTCAACAAAAATGGGAACAATTGCCTTGTTTTGGGAATCATTCTCTTTTATTAAGATTCAATAGGAAATTGGATCTCCTTGAAAATGAGGTTTGTATGTGGGAGAAAGAGAAGAAAAAGGTATCAGATGAATATTTGAGTAAGTTGGAAGCTGAAATTAATTACCTCTCTCTATATTTTGACGTTAATTCCTTTTCTCGGGAGAGAAAGGATTATATCTTGGAACTAGACGCAAGAAATATGGAAATTCTTGTGATGCAAGAAGAGAATTTGAGGAAAGAAAGTAGGGAAATTTGGTTAAATGAAGGGGATAATAATTGAATTTTTTTTCACTATTTTGAAAACCAAAGAAGACTAACAAATTCGATATGGGAGACGAGAGGGGATCAGGTTGACCTCTTTTGTGATTCAAAGGCTATTAATATTAAGCATGATATTATAAACCATTATAAGGATCTGTTTGAGCAGAATACATTTGCTACCTTGGAAATCCAACTAAATGTTATAAAAAACTTTCCTTGTTTCTTTTATGAGGAAGAAGGTCAGGCAGTGGGAGATCCTATCACTGGAGAGGAGGTTAGAAAGAATCTGGCTCACTTTTCTAAGGACAAGAGTCCTAGTCTATATGGGAATACAGTGGAGTTCTATTTGAATTTATTTGATCTTTTGGGGGAAGAGACGACAGATATTGGACGTAGTTCATTTGGCTCAAGAGTGTATGCATTCTATGAAACAAAATCATCTTAAAGCCTTCATTCTAAAAATGGACCTCATCAAGGCCTATGATAGGATGGATTGGACCTATTTGAGGATCATTTTGTTATATATTGGGATCCCTTGGGAGTTTCTGAATTGGATAATGTCATTTGTTAATTCAGATAGCTTTTTAGTCTTAATAAATGGCTCTCCTACCTCCTTTTTTAGGGGGTCTAGAGGTTTAAGAAAACTATTCCCACTTTCTCCATGTTTATTTATTCTACTAATTGAAGGCCCAAGTCTTCTAATTCATAAGAAAAAGGAAAATGGATCGATTAAAGGTGTGAGGGTAATGAGATCCCTTTCTCTTACTAATTTATTGCTTACATATGATTTTCTCATTATTGGGGATGGTTCTATTTCTGAATGGAAAATTTTTTGTTCAATCATCAATGTTTTTGTGAGGCCTCCGACATGGAAATTAGTGAACAAAAATATTCTTTTATTATTTATGGGGGTGATCAGGTTTTATGTGATCACATTGCTCATCTTTTTCCTTATAATATGGCTGAGAGGATGGATTAAATTACCTTGGCTTCTTTCTGAAGCTATATTTTTATAAAATTTGTGACTGGAATTGACTTAATAGGAAGATTCAAAATTGAATCATCTCTTGGTATTTCATATGGTTATTTGCGGGAGGTAGGCTGATGTTAGTTTCAGCGGTTCTCCGGAGTATTCGTGTATTTTGGTTATCCATTTTCATAGTGCTGAAGACGATCATTGATCATATCAGGAAGCTTCTATTTAATTTTCTTTGGGATGGAAAATTTAACTCTTCAAAGTTTCATATTACCTCTTCGGAGAGCATCTCCAAGCCTAAACTTTGTGGGGGAGAGGGGGTGAAGCAACTTGATGTTGATGTATTTGTAACTTCGGAATGTATTCACTTGTATATTTTATGTATTGTACCCCAATGTTTATTCCGGGAAGCATCTGTAATGTAATTGAGTCATGTAATATCTCAATGTTCCTATCGGGAGATTCAATAATGTAAAACAAGTCATGTAAAGTCATAGAGGGTAACCCTCCTTATTGATCAAGGGTTAAAGTCCCCGCAGTTGTGGGGCCCTAGGGTTATTAGGCTATCCTAGAGAAGTTGGCCCTAGGTGAGTTATTATAAGTTTGGGAAATAGTCCCCACCATTGTGTTAAGGTTAACCCTCCTTGTTGATCTTAGGGGCAAAGTCCCCTGAGTTGAGGGGCACTAGGGTTATTAGACTCTCCTAGAGATGTCAGCCCTAGTAAGTAATTTTTAAGTGGCGCTGACATGTTGAAGTGGACATTAAGTGAACGAAATAATATAAATAGAGAGTGAGCCTCTCTATTTATTACACACACACTCACTCATTGGGGTACATGAGTGAGAGAGGAGAAGCTCTCTCAAGTGAGAGAGAGAGAGCAAGTTGTGGAGATCATATTTTCTGTCTTTTGGTTTTACTGCTGCCATTGGTGCTCATTCTATCTCTGAGGAATTTTTCGGGGTTTTCTCCTTTATGGTTTCCCCGAGGAAAATTCTTTGTGTCTCTTGTCTCTTGTGATTTTTTTTGTGCATGTTATTCTCTCAGATAACATCCTAGATCATATTGCTTAAATGATAAAAATCTAACATGGTATCAGAGCTAACCCGAGAAGAAGATATTGTGCAGCTGCAGAAGCTAGGGATTCTTACTTTTTGGGTCTCTCTCCACAATCCATCAACAAAATGAGGCTAGGCTAACTCTCCATTAAAGGGTGCATCTTTCTGTCGAAGCAGAATTTGATTTCGGGCATTTTTTTGTTTTTGGTGCGGGAAATTAGGGATTTTTACAGAAGAGGAATTTTTGAGTGAGCCCAACATAGGATTTATCTCCTCATCAAAATCAAATTTTAGAGACCTCTGTTTAGATTTTTGGTTGGGTGTAACTCCGGAAAAGTCAAACCCTAGTTTGACCCCGGGGTGGAAAAATCCTAAATACTAAAACTGATAAGTTTTGGTAAATTCGCTATATCTTGGGATTTGAAAAGTCTCAAGGGCCAAACATTTCACAGGATGAAGATAAAATCCTGATGTACACTATTTCCAAGTTTAAGTCTCATATTCTCTATATTCTAGGAGATATGATTCCTCTAAGTTTGGGTTCAATCCTCTTCCAGGATTGATCCCTAAACAGGACACCTGGGGAAAATTTCTATATCTTGGGCTACGAAGGTGCAAATGAAATTTATCAATATTTTCTAGAAATCAAATGGACTATACTTTCTATGGTAGAATTTTCAGACCTCGAAGATAAAACAGTTACACGTGGCAGTCCGTACAACTTCACTATTATGAACAGTCCTAAAACAGGTCATCTTGGGAAACCACTCTTAAGTCCCAGTTGGTGGAACCAATTCTGATGAAACCTATGGTGTTGGAATAGAGACATATGAGGCTACCTTATTACGATATTTCAGACATAGAGGGATAGTACTTGCGGAGATACCATATAAACAGTATCAAGCATTTCTGCTGAATAAATTGGTAAACTAGGGCTTCTTGTTCCGGGAGCTTCCCTCCACTGTTTTCAGAAAAGGAGTACATTGGACATATCAAATTGAATAGGTCTATCTCAATATCCAATCAGATATGAAATATTCCAAGTTTTGAAAATTGGGGTTTCTCTGACAAACCCTAGATTAGCCAGCTCCGGAACCAGGATGGACACCTCAAATCGGTAAGATCTAAACTTTTGCTATTTTCATTTGAGTTTCTCATTTCAAAGTGATCTATCACATCATCTTGATGATAATTTTGGTGAAGCTGACAACTTCCAAGCATGGAAGTATAGGATCTCACTAGTTCTTGAAGGAAATGAATTGGACACCTACATAAGTAGAGAGGTTCCAGTTCCAGAGGGAGATGAGGATAAAAGCATTACACAAGAAGAACTTGGTCAAGGCCAAAATTATCGTTGCTTATTCAATCATGGATCACCCTATACCACAAGTGTCTTCCCTAAGGACACAGAAAGAGATGTTTGATTCCTTGACCAAGCTATTTGAAGGGAAGAACATAAATTAGAAGATGACTTTAAGAAACCAGTTGAAGAATGTGAAGATCCAGAATGCAGAGATGATACAGTCATACTTTATAAGGGTCTCTCAAATCAAAGAACAACTTGTAGTAGTAGAAGAAGAAGTGGAGAATGTAGAAGTTGTGATAACTACCTTGAATGGCCTTCCAATATCATGGGATTCATTCATTTGAGGAATGTGTGCCAGAAGGAAGTGATTACTTTTAGAAGACTCTGGGAAGAAGAAGCTCGACTCATAATAAGAGAAGAGAAGAGGGGAGCAACTGAAGATCAAGATCTCGCCATCCAAAGAAGATCCCTCAAGCGATGAGGAATACGAGGGACTCAACTCTTGAAAAACCTCTTATCCATCTTAGCATTTGGATAAGAAATGATGACTGAAGAAGATGATGAAGCTGAAGGCTCAAGGAGTCTACCTGTTATCCCTAAAGTTGAACCTAGACTATGGGATTCAAGCTTAAGGAAATATTTGTTTGAAAATGTAAAAATCAAATGAAATCAAATTAAAAACACAAGCTGGTATCAAACTAGGGCTAATGGAACCTTACAGTACTAGAAGGCACTAGGCTAGTATTACTTGTTTGTACAGCTTACATAGTTCTGGTATGAAATCAAAACATCACACAATTTACAATAAATAGAGCTGGTATATGTCACAGATTGGTAAATACAAGTATTTATAAGAAGATCAAAGCATTGAAGTAAAGGCTGGTATGAATCAGAGCTGCAGGAAAATCAAACAGATGTTGTATAACATAAAATCAATCACAAAGTTCAATAACCGGGTACTATGATCCTAAATCATGAAGTGAAACTGTCAATGTTTGTAAAAATAAAAGATAACTGTCATCTCACGATAAGAATTATTGTAATGGAATATGAATGACCATGTACATAACAGAATTATCAAAGAGACAATTTATATAACACAAAGGCAAATCATCATCAAGTTTATTCAAAACTAGAACCTATCATTGAAGCTGCAAAAAGTTCATGCTACACAGATGTGCTTACAAAAGATCAAGCATGGCTCCCAAAACTGCCAACCTCTAGTTCTCTAGTTGAGACTATCTTTTGTACCAAAATATTCTATCTACAAACTAACAATAAATCCTATACTTCAGGATCGAATCTGCTCCAAAATTGGGAAATCAATTCCTTTTTAATCTGTAGCTTATCTTTAACTTGAAATCTGGAATCCAAATACTCTGCCACTTGTAATTTATTCTACAACTGCTTGCTAAGGATATTTTGATTGCCGATCCTTCTTTGAATTTAAGATTGGTCTCTGTCACTTGTCACCAATCATAACCATAATGTTGATTTTATGCCTAAAGATCTGGACATGATCCTCGCATGTTGCCTTCAAATCTGAGATGGACCGCTTGAAATCTTGTAGCTTCCAGGTGCTTGATCTAAAATTACATTCTACTATTTGAGAAATAGCATTATTCTACTACCTCTTTTTTAACCCATTCTTCATGATTTGGAAACAGTAATGAACCCTGCGTCAATCTCTTCCTCTAAGCAAATCTAGTGTTCTCTGCACCAATATAAATACAGACTTGTGATCCTTTTAATTGACTTTCCATCTTACGTAACAAATCTACAGGGCATAGAGGATCAACTACACTGGTATTTTCAGGTAAGAAGTCAAGGAAGGATCAAATCTTGTTCCATAGAAACAAACAGCTGCACCAAAATGAGATTATATGTCTCAACTAAACAGCCACCTCCGAAACAGAATCCTACAATGGTCGGTTTGTATGATATTCCAGCTGCGCTAAACTCATTTTGTTCAACCCCATGTAAGCCAAATGAATTGGCTTCCCTGTCGTGCAATTTCCCCTGGTTGACTTTACATTTGGATGACCATCTACAGTTGCCATTATTGTGAGATGAATTGCAAAAGCAATGAGGACATCTCCCTTGCTGACAACACACCTTGCTTTCTTCAACTGCATGACAGCTGCAACAATCACTCTTGACCTCGGTAATTTCTGTTTGCATACCCTGAATCTCCACACTCACCCTCGGATTTAATGATTGCCAGTCTTCAGGACCAACTGAATTCCAATGGCAAGGATCACTGCTGAGGGTCTTTCGGCCAGATGGAGATCGATCAAATGGCCCTCCAATAGATTCATTATTTACTATTCTTGAATTCACGGTGGAGGATGAACAACTTCCCTTGTGAGTGCAAATTCCCTCAAATGGAAACTTGTGAAGAACAGAGCTCCCTACGGTGGAAATCATTCTGCTAGGGCATTCCACCAAGCTGCCTGCACACATATATTCTCAACCCCAGAATTCTGGTCCTCGATGAAATCATTGCAGGTGCAAGGCAAATGCAAACCAAAGAAACTCATGAACTTGGCCGCGATGAAGGAAACCCATGCCACCCAAAGCAAAAGATAGGCCAAAGCTAATTTGAGACTAGAGGCGATTAACATAGAAACCATCCAAGAATGAATTTCATCACAAGCCATTGCCAACTCTTATCTGCCTCATCTAAAAGCCATTTTGCAAATATGTCGATGTCACTTGCAACTCTCTGTGGTCGATGTTTCCTTCGCCATTCTTCAAATTCACTTCGAGGCCTATCCTTGCTTCAAGGTTCTCCTCGATACAAGTCTGGCACCAAGACATTATATCCATTGCATGACAGGCGATAAGCAAAGTCTCTTGTCCCAGAATCTTCAAATCCAAATACATCACTGAGAAGAAGTACCGCAACTCCATTATTGTTTTTTTACAGCCTTTAATAGATAAGCATTGAAACTGTCATCTACCCTTAAGACCAGCTAAACACCATTAACTAGTTCACAGACTTCATCAATGTCTCCCCCATACTGCACTTGGTTATTCCAGCATACATTTTACAACATATTTTTTGCAGAGGATGCATATTTTAACTGATTTTGTCTAAAATTGTTCTGCGGGACAGCTTGACAGATGACACTCGAGACTGCGAATTGACCTTTGAATCCAGCATAATGTTGCTCGTCATCAATGGAGATAGACAATGAACTAGCAAGCCTGCAAATACCCTTCTTTAGCAGAATAATGAGAGAAATTTTGGGGGAAAATGTGCATTAGGTTGTTTTTGGCCACGTTCAATGCTGGTACTCATTTCATGAACTACTCAGACTTTGAAATGCCGCCAGTGCAGGATATGTTGCCAGCTGTAAGAATTCACCATATAACATATACTCTTTTGCACATCCAGGGGCTCATAACTAATGAATGAATATTTTGATGATTTTAGGTTATAAAAGCAACCCAAAAGACAATCAATCAATCATAAAATATAAACAAAGCAAAATAAAAACCAATCATAATCAAAAATTTAAAAATAAGCAGGAGGAACAACCCTAGAGATAACACTACCCATGAAACAAATAAAGATAAGTATTCAATTATCATTTCATGATATTGTTTTGTTATGCATTTGCTTATATTCAGTTGATGTGTTATGCATGATAGAATGTTTGCATTAATGATAGTATACTACTACTATGCATGTGATGGGTAAGTAGCTCATGGTGCTATAATAATCTCCATTGCTACTTATCTAGAATGAAACCTCTTTGCTGACATATTGGATTAGTGCACAATCTCAATGTTGTCCTGGTAGAGATGGAAGGAATCTAGAAAGTTTCCGTGAGATATGGATGAATGTTGTATTGGCTAAAATAGTTGCATGATCATATATTTATGCATAAGATTTTTTTCATTATGAATATACCTTATGAAATGTTTCTAACCATACAACTAATGCATTTGAATTGTAGGAAAGATCGTGTAAAATCGCCTACAAGCAAAGAAGGATGAGACTTGTTCCGAAGAACAAGTGTCAACACTTCAAGATGAAGAATAATATGACAAATGCAGCGACATCATTGATGCAGAACCTTCAAGCTATGAAGAAGTAACCAAGAAGAAAAAGAAGACCAGTTCAAGAAGAATGATGTCTAGGATGTAGTATCGAGACTTGAAGGGAAGTTCATAGTTCCATCATGTAGTAGATGGAAATATCCTAGGATACAAGGCAATATTCGTAGCACGAGGCTTATCACGGAAAGAAGGAATAGACTATGAAGAGACATTTGCATCCAGTGGGAGTTGAGGAACATGACAGGAAGACTCATGTGTGCAAATTAAAGAAGGCCTTGTACGAGCTCAGAAGACACCCGTGGGATAACACATACATGAAGAGCTTGATGAATATCTTAACCTTTGCTACAAGGTTGAAGATGAAAGGCTATAGAGGATGACAAGCTCACAGATGGGTGCCATAAGAACTTTTGAAAAGGTTCAAGATAGAGGATCTTGTTATCCAGTGACCCTAGATGGATACATAGAATATTAGTAGCAGAGGAAGCTACTTGTCACTCCGGTACATAATGTTTCAGTACGAAAGATATAGAGAGAATGATGCTCCACTTCAGAGGGAGTGACTGCAGAAGATCCTGAGGTTCAACATGATACAATAGGATGGACAACTTACTGATGAATCTAGTCTTTACTTAGAGTAAAGTGGATTCCAACCTTTGCTTTAGGGTTGAAGGCAAAAGACCAGTGATGCTCCTGTTATATGTCGATGACTTGATCCTAACAGAAAAGAGGAACTCATTAAAGTTGCAATAAGGAGACTTGTTGCCAAGTTCGAGATGAAGGACTTGGATATTATGCACTACTTGCTAGGCATGGAGGTGTGGCAGAATGCGGATGGAATCTCCATGGGACAAGGGAAGTATGTAGTAGAGATCCTGAAGAGGTTCAGGATGATGGACTGCAAGGCCAGGCCCCACCTATGGCATCAAACCTGAAGCTATTGAGTGTTTCTTCATCAGAGTCGGTTATTGCCATGATGTATCATCACATGATTTGTTCCTTGATGTACCTGACGAATACGAGACCAGATATTTGATTTGATGTACCTGACGAATACGAGACCAGATATTTGATTTGAGACATGTTCACCTGATGGTTGCAAAACATGTAGTGAGGTACCTGAAGGGTACAGTTGAGTATGGGCTCAAGTATGATATGAATCAGAAGATTAACCTGGAGTTTTATGTGGATCCAAATTGGGTAGGAAGTGCCATTATAGGAAGAGCACTTTGGGGTGTTGCTTCAGTATGAGATTAGGAGTGATCTCTTGGTTTAGCAGGATGGAGTCCTGCATGGCGCTGAGAACATCCAAGAGAGGAGTAGTGAAGCTCTAGTATGTGATCGAAATCGAGATCTCTCAAAAGAGGGAGTTCTAGCATATCCAGTGAGACAGGTTGTCTGAGCATAAATCCTGGTGAAGCTCGTAGGTTGCTCAGACGTAATCGGTCCTGTAGGTTGTCCTCGGATGTAATCGGTCCTGGAGAAGCTCGCAGGTTATCCTTGGATGTAATAAGCCTTGATGTGATTCTATGCTAGAAATTGGCAGAGTGAAGTTTGAGTACTTTAGGGAGAGGCTTGGTGTTCTCCCGATCGAGGTTCCCTCTAAAGGGAAGTGATGAGTCTGTGAGCCATTCTAACATGGTGAGAGGATTGGTTCCTTCCATGGTCAGATGTTAGTGTTGATCCATTTTGAGGTGACTGTGGGATGTTTTCCCACATGATCAGATATAAGTGTTGAAGGCCATTCTCCGAGAGAATGGAGGTACTTGGTCAATTACCAGGAATACTCAGCTTGGAGCTGAGGGTCATTCTGATGTGACTATGGGATGTGTTCCAACATGATTAGATGTAAGGGTAGAGCCATTCTGGCATGGGGGTAGGTTGGTCCCTCCCATGGTCAGATATAAGGGCAGAGCCATTCTAACATGGGGGCAGGATGGGACCTCCCATGGTCATATGTAAGGGATGTTGGGCCCTCCCATTGTCAGATGTAAGGGCTGAGCCATTCTGACATGGGGGCAAGATGGGCCCTCCCATGGTTAGATGTAAGGGCTGAGCCATTCTGACATGGAGGAAGGTTGGGCCCTCCCATGGTCAGATGTAAGGGTTGAGCCATTCTAACATGGGGGTAGGCTAGGCCCTCCCATGGTCAGATGTAAGGGCTAAGCCATTCTAACATGGGGGCAAGATGGGCCCTCCCATGGTAAGATGTAAGGGCTGATCCATTCTTACATGGGGGCAGGTTGGGCCCTCCCATGGTCAGATGTAAGGGTTGGGCCATTCTGGCATGGGGGTAGGTTGGTCCCTCCCATGGTTAGATGTAAGGGTTGGGCCATTCTGACATGGGGGCAGGCTAGGCCCTCCCATGGTCAGATGTAAGGGATGGGCCATTCTAACATGGTGGTGGATGTGTTCCTCACATGGTCAGATGTGAGTGTTGGGCATGCCATTCTGACATGGGGGAAGTCTGGGCCCTCCCATGGTTAAATATAAGTGTTGGACAAACCTTTTTGACATGTGGTCAAATATAAGTGTTGAAGAAGATAAAGACTTACATGGAGGTTAGGCCTGCAACCAACATGAAAAATGGTTGGCTCTGTAGAACTTCCTGTGATGAGTAGAATTGAGAGATAACACCAGTTGATCGAGATGGCGAATCCAATGATGATCCAGCTTTGATGATGATCTAGTGATGATCCAACTTTGATGATGATCCAGTGATGATCCAAACTTGATGTTGATCTAGAGAAGAATACTTGTGCTGATGAATTGTGTCAAGAGAATACCTTCCTAGTTAAGAGGGAGTGTTGATGTATTTGTAAATTCAGAATGTATTCACTTGTATATTTTATGTATTGTACCCCGATGTTTATTCTGGGAAACATATGTAATGTAATTGAGTCATTTCATATCCCAATGTTCCTATCAGGAGATTCAATAATGTAAACAAGTCATGTAAAGTCATAGAGGGTAACCCTCCTTATTGATCAAGGGTTAAAGTCCCTACAGTTGTGGGGCCCTAGGGTTATTAGAATATACTAGAGAAGTCGGCCCTAGGTGAGTTATTGTAAGTCAAGGCAATAGTCCCCACCATTGTGTTAAGGTTAACCCTCCTTGTTGATCGGAGGGGAAAAGTACCCACATTTGAGGGGCACTAGGGCTATTAGACTCTCCTAGAGATGTCGGCCCTAGTAAGTAATTGTTAAGTGGGGCCGACATGTTAAAGTGGACATTAAGTGAACGGAATAATATAAATAGAGAGTGAGCCTCTCTATTTATCACACACACACTCACTCATTGGGGCGCATGAGTGAGAGAGAGAGAGAATAAGCTATGGAGATCATCTTTTCTGTCTTTGGGTTTTACTGCTGCCATTGGTGCTCATTCTATCTATGAGGAAGTTACGAGGTTTTCTCCTTTATGGTTTCCCCGAGGAAAATTCTTTGTGTCTGTTGTCTCTTGTGATTTTTGTTGTGTATGTTATTCTCTTAGATAAGATCCTAGATCATATTGCTTAAATGATAAAAATATAACATTGGATTCGTTTAATCAGTCTCTATGTGCCAATACTTTTTGTAGGTCAATTTTCAATGAATGTTTGTGGGGTAAATTGACTAACCAAAAGTATTTAAAAATTATATCAGTTTCTACATGTCTTAGAAATTAGGTAAAATTTAAGAGTAGGGTGTTACGGAGAAAACTTCCTATGGCTTATGGTGGACCACAATAGACGGTATGACACCAGAAATAAATCCACTTCCAATATGCTAAAGAGATAAACAAGTATAACACTAAACTATGAGAAGCATACCTTGTTTCGGACGTTCATAGTAGATCTATGTTGAGCTTTCAAATACACTTGCGCCTACCTTTTATTTGTTAAAATAATCAACCCATAGTTACCTACCTTAGACATTAATTTAATTGTTTTTGTCTTATTACCTAGTTTCCTAGATTCCATTCTATGTTAGTTGCCTTCTACAAGTCCTAGAAGTCAACACATGCTAAAATTGAGTCATGGAGCACTTGGGAAACATCCTGGATACACAATTTAGCATGTCTTCTCTATTCCAAATCCTCCAAAGCACATATCTTCTTTTTCTGAAAAGATGCCTTGTTTTATTCTGATTTAAGGCAAAAGGAAAAGCTAGACTAGGTGTAGTTGGAATTTTTTTTGCCCACATCATCCTCCCTCCTTTTATCCAAATAAATGCATGTATGATTTGTCTTTCCATACCTATTTATATTTCCCACTTGACTTAGCAAATTTGTGAGCATCTTTATATATTTGGAAACTACTTTATGCACCTATGGGGGATTTGACTAGATTTAGTAAACCTACTTTTTGAATATTTCGAATGGCATATTTATGCATTCAATTCTCTCACCTAATGATGTATTAAAGCATCCTATTACTTCACAAGGTTGTATATTGTACACTTATTGAATACAGATTAGTGTTATGCTTCAATTTTAGTCTCCTTTGGTGTGAAATTTGCATGTTTGATTAGCAATTTTGTGAGTGTAATTTTTCTATCTCTTGGGTTCAATTTCCACATGGTATCAGAGCCTTTGTATATCTATTTCTCTCCTTCCTTATTGCTATTTCAGGTTCGACATCTTGACTTAGCAAATTTGTGAGCATCTTTATAGATTTGGAAACTACTTTATGCACCTATCGGGGATTTGACTAGATTTAGTAAGCCTACTTTTTGAATATTTCGAATGGAATATTTATGCATTCGATTCTCTCATGTAATGATTTATTGCAGCATCCTATTACTTCACAAGGTTGGATATTGTACACTTATTGAATACAGATTAGTGTTATGCTTCAATTTCAGTCTCCTTTGGTGTGAAGTTTGCATGTTTGATTAGCAATTTTGTGAGTTTAATTTTTCTATCTCTTGGGTTCAATTTCCACATGGTATCAGATCCTTTGTAGATCGATTTATCTCCTTCCTTATTGCTATTGCAGGTTTGACATCTTGACTGGGAGGGCATTCTATTGATTGGAGGGCACAATTTCTGAGCTATGGACCAATCTCAGAAGATCATCTTGAATCCATTCAATTTCTTTGAGTGGAAAGCTGAGATGGAGATATTGTTGAGAGTGAAAGGTATCTACAAGGTAACTATGGTAACTAATATAGATCCCAATGTAGCCGTAGAGAAAATTAAATGGCACAACAGGAGGGATGAGGCCTATGGTCTTTTGTGTCTGAGCATTTCAAGAGACCCCCTCTTCCATCTTGATGGATTGACATCAGCTAATGAAGTGTGGGAGAAGAAAGAAGAGATTTTTGGAAAGACAAATGATATGAGAGGACATCAAATTGAGAATGAGCTGATCTCCTTGAGTCCCAGTAGCTTCGAATCATTGCAACTCTACTTTTCCAAGTTTAAGGCCCTTGTTTTGCAATTGAAACGGTGTGGGATCGAAAAGAAGGAAGAGAAACTAGTTTTGGCCATACTCTCTAATCCTGTTCCTGACTATTCAATGTTTTTTTTGACCATCCATACCACCAAGTTGAAAGCTCAAGCCTGGAAGATGCCTAAGCTTGCAAAGTTCATGGAATCCCTCACACATGGAACTCCCAAAACTTTACTGCTACTGCTCTTCTATCCTGCAACGACTCAAAAACAAGTGTTAAATGCCACAATAACTGACATTAAAGGATTATGACTGATAGTTTTTTAGTAATAAATGATTTTAAAACAAAACTATAGCATGTCAAACCCTAAAATGTATATAAAAGTCACGTAAATAGTAAAAAATCAAAAAAAATTACTATTTACCCATAATGGAGAACCTCTGGAGCATTTTCTTAGCCAGATTTTCAATCACTGATATCGGGAGCATCCACTGTTGAATTCACACACCGTCAGTTCCAGGTAATATCCTAGACCCTACTCTTTCATTTCATGCCTTCAATTTTGATTTTTAATGGTGTTTTGGGCTTATATGTCAAGCCCTAAAATCATGGAAGCGGACACCGCTCTTATCCCTTGTGGGATAAGCGATACCCCACTAGAACCGCGTCGAAAACATAGCGGACAGGAGGTGCCACCACCTGTCCTCAATGGGACACGGGCGGTGTCGGCCGTGGAGAAATATAAATGGTTGCACAAGAAAAATTAGCTCATTTTTATTGATTTGAATGATTGGGAATGCTTCTAATAAGTCTTGTAATGGTTTTTGACAGGTTCTTGTTGATAAAAAATGGTCATATGGAAAGAGAGGCAACATGATAACGATGACGCCTTCACCGAATGAAATGCGGGTTGCATATCTGCATTGAGAGACTGTGGACTCTTAGATTTATTCCGCACCCCAAGTATGGTATCGCATGAGTGACTACTAGAGCATATACTCTGGATGTGGAATCCAGAGCAACAATATTTCAAGGTTGGTGCTCACATATTGACAGTTGAGGTAGAGGACATCTACTTCCTGACTGGCCTTTCGAGATGGGGTGCTCCCATCTCGTTGACTGGTTCCCATGGGGGGGACATTACTACTTAGGAGTTGATAGATTGTCACTACATTCCTGGGACCAGGACATCACGGAAGAAAATTCCCATAAAAGCAGTGGTGGATGGCCCTCTACGGACCATGTTGTTTACCATGCAGAGAGTGGCGGGAAGCTAAGGAGTACACCAGGCATCTAGAGCGCATATGCTCTATGCCATAGAGGCCATGGTGCCTATAGTATTTAACTGGGCGGAAGCCCTAATTCTGATGTTCAAGGATCAGCTAACCAAATGTTGGCAGGGGGAGCTGAAGCAATTTGGTTTCAGTTCCATTCTATCTTGCTTCTTCTTCAAGCGAGTTCCACAGATGAGACTCCAAGTGGTCTTTACAGAGTTGCGGGCACGGGACCCTCACATGCAGAGGTGGGTCTGGATTATGGCCCGTACTGGAGTGGGTAGAGGGAAGGTAAAGTTTAGTAACCTGTTCTTTCGATGGTTGAGAGATTAACTCCTCATGGTGGAGGATTGTGCATATGCGGAAACTGACTTCAGTGGTGACCCTGACTTACTGTTACCACCTGGTGGACAGTGGGGTGACATCGGTAAGAAAAAAAAGACCCTAAAATGGAAATAATGTTTTTATGTTTTTTTATGTTTTATGTTTTTTATGTTTAGTAACAAGACTTGAATGTTTTCATGCAGACATCAGAGCAACATGACCTGGGGGAACCTCCCCTTTGGACAGGTGAGTCGGAGCCTGTTTTGTACCACAGGGAGACGATGTGACAAGGGAGTTAGAGGAGAACCTAGAGAGGTTGACTCTAGACATCCCTTATGCTTTTATTGATGACCTCCCACTGAGGTATCAGAAGCCTACAGTGGGAGTACCGGGTCACTTTAGCAGACTGCTACGTAGAGTAGCATGGGCAGTGATGTGTTACCATGAGCATCATTAGATAATGAGTGCATGATGTATCCACTAAAATTTGATAGATTCAGGATTTTTGTATGGTGATTTTTTATTTGAAAGCATACGTGCTTCAGATGAGGTCTGATGACCTATTTTTTGTTAAACATGTTCATATATATATATATATATATATATATACAGACTTTTACTTGGTGTTTATACGTCTCAAATGGTGAATGTATTTTACATGAGTTTTATGTGTCTTTTATAGTTTATTTACAATGAAACATGTTTGATTTTCATGTCATGAATGGGAAATATGCCAATCTAGGATGTAATTAGCCAATGATTCAGCAACTACATTATGTTCTCTAAGGATGTGCCTATAGGTGATAGTTTAAAATGACCTTTCTAACAAACGTACCCTCCGGAAAAGACAGAGAAGCACAGGATTCCTAATGGTATAAACATGGTTTAGATGACAAACCACAAGTTGTGAGTCCATCAAGACTACCAAGTTGCGAACATATTGGGAGGCAACTTTAGTCAAAAGACCTATGACTGCTCCTCTACGATATTGTTGGTAGAGGGACCAATAC
The DNA here is from genome assembly GCA_001517045.1 of Pseudotsuga menziesii. Classification (NCBI taxonomy): domain Eukaryota; kingdom Viridiplantae; phylum Streptophyta; class Pinopsida; order Pinales; family Pinaceae; genus Pseudotsuga; species Pseudotsuga menziesii. The sequence continues at coordinate 282,958 of LPNX010180578.1, read as the reverse complement.
AAACCGTTCCTGAACTGACCAAATCATAAGCTGGGGAATAGAGAACCCAAGTAGCTGAGGCAAGATTCAAGGTGTGGTGGCAAGCACCATCAGCGAAGCCGTAGAAAGCCATCTGCTCTGCACGACCAAAACATGGTATAAACAGATACGGACACTAAACTCAAAACCATATTGAAAATACTTAAGCACACTGAAATTCAAGTAATATACATATATACAAGATAATATCCAAGAGAGATATAGGCATAGTACCTCTTCAGGTACAACCCATTACGAGGTTGTCCTAAATGGATTCCATTGTAGTCTATGAGCTTGTAGGCCCCTTTCTCTAAAAATTTGGAAATAACGAAAGGACCGTACCACATGGATTCGAACTTTCCTTTCCCTAGTTTGTCATATCTCTGATCGTAAGTCAAAACTAGGTCACCCTCGTTAAAGGCACGAGGTTGGACAGGCTTGTCATACTGCGCCTTGACCCGTTTCTTATGTTCCTCATTATCGAAGGCAACATCTCTCCTAGTTTCGTCAAGGTTGTTCAAGTACAAAAATCTCTCTTCCTCTGTGGAAGTGTCTAGGAGAAGTTCGACGGCAAGTTTTAAGGATGGAATCTGACATTGAATTGGCAAGACAGCTTCAAGTCCATAGACAAGCTGGAAAGGTGTGAAACCAATAGCTATTTTCACCAAAGTCCTGTAAGCCCAAAGAGCGGAGAAAAGGATATGGTGCCAGTTCGATTTATGGTCTCCAACCATCCAACGAAGCATCATTTTCAAAACTTTGTTAATGGCCTCTACCTGACCATTAGCTTGTGGATAATAGGGCGTAGAGTTTTCATGACAAAAACCTAGCTTGGCACTTAGTTCCTCCATCATTTGATTACAGAAATGTGATCTGTGATCGATGACTATGGACTGCGGGACTCTGAATCTAGTTATCACATGATTGAACAGGAAGAGAGCGGCAGTCTTACCATCCTCTGCATATGTAGGCATGGCCTCAGCCCACTTTGTAAAATATTCAATGGATACGATGATGTAACCATGCCCCCCGGTTGAGGTAGGCTTACAATGCATATAATCAATCCCCCATTTGGCAAATGGGCCAACGGAAATGATGGGGTGTAGCGGAGCAGGATGAGTGCACTTTTTCAGATAAAAATGTTGACAGGGTGGGAATTTCTTGACAGCCTTATGACAATCTTTAAAGACTGAAAGCTATAAGTATCCAGCGCGAAGGATTTTCTAGGCTGTAGCCATCCCAGTAAATGACCACCACATGCTCCAGAGTGGCAATCATTCAACACTTGTTTAGCTTCCTCATGGGTGAGGCATCGTCGGAGAATGGAATTGATACCACATCTATACAAAGTGTCATTCAAGATGAGGTAGTATTTTGCGTGGTGACAGATACAGTGGCGATCGTCACGGGATAGATTTGGCTGAAATATTTGTGTTTAGAGATAAATGAGCAAATCTCCATACCATGGGTCAGTAGTGCTTATCAGGAACAAGAATTCATCCAGAAATGAATCATTGGGCTCAAATTCCATTGAAGCACAAGGAAGATCACACATGAGCTCGGTAAAAACCAAGGATTTCTTTGATCTGGCTTTGGCAAATTCCAGATCAAACTCTTGTAGTATGACTATCCATTGGGAGTACTTGCCCCCAAGTACCTGACGAGTCAGGATGTAATACATAGGGTTCTGGTCTACCAATACGGTGGTTGTGCGGAGCAAAATGTAGTGATGAAATTTTTGAACAGTAATGACCGTGGCCAATGCTAATTTCTCCACGTGTGAATATCGGGTTTCGAAATCCATAAGATTCTTACTAGCATAGTAGATCACATGCTCCTGACCGTCGGGATTTTCCTGCACCAAAACCATAGCGATGGTAGTAGTGGAGGCAGCAACATATAAGAGAAAATCCTTTGAATAATATGGGGGGTGTATCACGGGTGAATGAGTCAGAGCGTGTTTGAGATTATCAAAGGCTCATTGGGCTTGGTCATCCCAATAGAATGGAGTGTCCTTATTAAGGAGATGCATATAACCATGTGTTTTCTCTGCAAAATTGCACATTAAACGGCAGAGAAAGTTTGCTTTCCCTTGCAAACTTTGGAGTTCTAGAAGGTTGGTTGGGGCTGGTAGAGCTAAAATAGTGACAATTTTCAATGGATCTATCCGGATGCCATCCTTAGAAACCACAAAACCTAACAGGCATCCTATCTCAATGTAGAAAACACATTTATGAGGATTGAGACGTATATTATAATGACGGCATCTCAAGAAAATGTCTCTAAGATGACCACGGTGGTCCTCCCATCGCAAGGAGGTCGTTAAGGTATGGTTGCACAAGAAAAATTAGCTCATTTTTATTGATTTGAATGATTGGGAATGATTCTAATAAGTCTTGTAATGGTTTTTGATAGGTTCATGTTGATAAAAAATGGTCATATGGAAAGAGAGGCAACATGATAACGATGACGCCTTCACCGAATGAAATGCGGGTTGCATAGCCGCATTGAGAGACTGTGGACTCTTAAATTTCTTCCGCACCCGAAGTATGGTATCGCATGAGTGACTACTAGAGCATATACTCTGGATGTGGAATCCGGAGCAACAATATTTCAAGGTTGGTGCTCACATCTTGACAGTTGAGGTAGAGGACATCTACTTCTTGGCTGGCCTTTTGAGACGGGGTGCTCCCATCTCGTTGACTGGTTCCCGTGGGGGGGACATTACTACTTAGGAGTTGATAGATCATCACTACATTCCTGGGACTAGGACATCGAGGAATAAAATTCCCATAAAAGCAGTGGTGGATGGCCCTCTATAGACCGTGTTTTTTACCATGCAGAGAGTGGCGGGAAGCCAAGGAGTACACCAAGCGTCTAGAGTGCATATGCTCTATGCCATAGAGGCCATGGTGCCTACAGTCTTTAACTGGGCAGAAGCCCTAATTCTGATGTTCAAGGATTAGCTAACCAAGTGTCGGTAGGGGGAGCTGAAGCAATTTGGTTTCAGTTCCATTCTATCTTGCTTCTTCTTCGAGCGAGTTCCATAGATGAGACTCCAAGTGGTCTTTACAGAGTTGAGGGCACGGGACCCTCGCATGCAGAGGTGGGTCTAGATTATGGCCCGTACTGGAGTGGGTAGAGGGAAGGTAAAGTTTAGTAACATGTTCTTTCGATGGTTGGGAGATCAGCTCCTCATGGTGGAGGACTGTGCATATGCGGAAACTGACTTCAGTGGTGACCCTGACTTATTGCTCCCACCTGGTGGACAGTGGGGAGACATCGGTAAGAAAAAAAAGACCCTAAAATGGAAATAGTTTTTTTATGTTTTTTTATGTTTTATGTTTTTTATGTTTAGTAACAAGACTTGAATGCAGACATCGGAGCAGCACGACCTGGGGGAGCCTCCCCTTTGGACGGGTGAGCTAGAGCCTGTTTTGTACCACAGGGAGACGATGTGACAAGGGAGTTAGAGGAGAATCTAGAGAGGTTGACTCTAGATATCCCTTATGCTTTTATTGATGACCTCCCACTGAGGTATCAGAGGCCTACAGCGGGAGTACCGAGTCACTTTAGCATACTGCTACGTAGAGTAGCCTGGGCAGTGATGTGTTACCATGAGCATCATTAGAAAATGAGTGCATGATGTATCCACTAAAATTTGATAGATTCAGGATTTTTGTATGGTGATTTTTTACTTGAAAGCATACGTGCTTCAGATGAGGTCTGATGACCTATTTTTTGTCAAACATGTTCATATATATATATACATACTTTTACTTGGTGTTTATATGTCTCAAATGGTGAATGTATTTTACATGAGTTTTATGTGTCTTTTATAGTTTATTTACAATGAACCATGTTTGATTTTTATGTCATGAATGGGCAATATGCCAATCTAGGATGTAATTAGCCAATGAGTCAGCAACTACATTATGTTCTCTAGGGATATGCCTATAGGTGATAGTTTCAAATGACCTTTCTAACAAACATACCCTCCGAAAAAGACAGAGAAGCACAGGATTCCTAATGGTATAAACATGGTTTAGATGACAAACCACAAGTTGTGAGTCCATCAAGACTACCAAGTTGCGAACATATTGGGAGGTAACTTTAGTCAAAAGACCTATGACTGCTCCTCTGCGATATTGTTGGTAGCGGGACCAATACAAACCGTTCCTGAACTGACCAAATCATAAGCTGGGGAATAGAGAACCCAAGTAGCTGAGGCAAGATTCAAGGTGTGGCAGCAAGCACCATCAGCGAAGCCGTAGAAAGCCATCTGCTCTGCACGACCAAAACATGGTATAAACAGATACGGACACTAAACTCAAAACGATATTGAAAATACTTAAGCACATTGAAAGTCAAGTAATATACATATATACAAGATAATATCCAAGAGAGATATAGGCATAGTACCTATTCAGGTACAACCCATTACGAGGTTGTCCTAAATGGATTCCATTGTAGTCTATGAGCTCGTAGGCCCCTTTCTCTAAAAATTTGGAAATAGCAAAAGGACCGTACCACATGGATTCGAACTTTCCTTTCCCTAGTTTGTCATATCTCTGATCGTAAGTCAAAACTAGGTCACCCTCGTTAAAGGCACGAGGTTAGACAGGCTTTTCATACTGCGCCTTGACACGTTTCTTATGTGCCTCATTATCGAAGGCAACATCTCTCCTAGTTTCGTCAAGGTTGTTCAAGTACAAAAATCTCTCTTCCTCTGTGGAAGTGTCTGGGAGAAGTTCGACGGCAAGTTTTAAGGATGGAATCTGACATTGAATCAGCAAGACAGATTCGAGTCCATAGACAAGCTGGAAAGGTGTGAAACCAATAGCTATTTTCATCAAAGTCCTGTAAGCCCAAAGAGCGGAGAAAAGGATATGGTGCCAGTTGGATTTATGGTCTCCAACCATCCAACGAAGCATCATTTTCAAAACTTTGTTAATGGCCTCTACATGACCATTAGCTTGTGGATAATAGGGCGTAGAGTTTTTATGACAAAAACCTAGCTTGGCACTTAGTTCCTCCATCATTTTATTACGGAAATGTGATCTGTGATCAGTGACTATGGACTGCGGGACTCTGAATCTAGCTATCACATGATTGAACAGGAAGAGAGCGGCAGTCTTACCGTCCTCTGCATATGTAGGCATGGCCTCAGACCACTTTGTAAAATATTCAACGGATACAATGATGTAACCATGCTCCCCGGTTGAGGTAGGCTTACAATGCATATAATCAATCCCCCATTTGGCAAATGGGCCAATGGAAATGATGGGGTGTAGCGGAGCAGGATGAGTGCACTTTTTTGGATAAAAATGTTGATAGGGTGGGAATTTCTTGACAGCCTCGTGACAATCTTTAAAGATTGAAGGCTAGAAGTAGCTAGCGCGAAGGATTTTCTAGGCTATAGCCATCCCAGATAAATGAACGCCACATGCTCCAAGTGGCAATCATTCAACACTTGTTGAGCTTCCTCATGGGTGAGGCATCGTCGAAGAATGGAATTGATACCACATCTATACAAAGTGTCATTCAAGATGAAGTAGTATTTTGTGTAGTGACAGATACAGCGGCTATCGTCACGGGATAGATTTGGCTGAAATATTTGTGTTTAGAGATCAATGAGAAAATCTCCATACCATGGGTCAGTAGTGCTTATCAGGAACAGGAATTCATCCAGAATTGAATCATTGGGCTCAGATTCCATTGAAGCACAGGGAAGATCACACATGAGCTCGGCAAAAACCAAGGATTTCTTTGATCTAGCTTTGGCAAATTCCAGATCAAACTCTTGTAGTATGACTATCCATTGGGAGTACTTGCCCCCGAGCACCTGACGAGTTAGGATGTAATACATAGGGTTCTGGTCTACCAATACAGTGGTTGTGCGGAGCAAAATGTAGTGACGAAATTTTTGAACAGTAATGACTGTGGCCAATGCTAATTTCTCCACGTGTGAATATCGGGTTTTGAAATCCATAAGATTCTTACTAGCATAGTAGATCACGTGCTCCTGACCATCGGGATTTTCCTGCACCAAAACCATAGCGATGGTAGTAGTGGAGGCAGCAACATATAAGAGAAAATCCTTTGAATAATATGGGGGGTGTATCATGGGTGAATGAGTCAGAGCGTGTTTGAGATTATCAAAGGCTCATTGGGCTTGGTCATCCCAATAGAATGGAGTGTCCTTCTTAAGGAGATGCATATAAACATGTGTTTTGTTTGAAAAATTGCACATGAAACGGTGAAGAAAGTTTGCCTTCCCTTGCAAACTTTGGAGTTCTAGAAGGTTGGTTGGGGCTGGTAGAGCTAAAATAGTGACAATTTTCAATGGATCTATCCGGATGCCATCCTTAGAAACCACAAAACCTAACAGGCATCCTGTCTCAATGTAGAAAACACATTTATGAGGATTGAGCCATATATTATAATGACGGCATCTCAAGAAAATGTCTCTAAGATGACCACGGTGGTCCTCCCGTCGTAGGGAGGTCGTTAAGGTACGGTTCAACAATATGTTTTATATCGTGAAATGCATAGGACATAGCATGTTGGAAAGTGGCTCCATCGTTTTTATGGCCAAATGGTAACTTCCTATATGCAAAGGTTCCCCATGGGCAAATGAATGTCGTCTTGTGCTGATCGGTGGGTAAAATATCAATTTGATTATAACCCAAAAAGCCATCCATAAATGAGAAGATGACACTTCCGGCACAGTTGTCGATAATATGGTCGATATGCGGAGTAGGAAAGTTGTCTTTGGGACAAGCTTTGTTTAAATCTATGAAGTCGATGCAGACTCTAATGGTGCCCTGCTTTTTATTGATAGGGACGATGTTCAATACCCATTCTGTCAGAAGTACGGGATAAATAAACCTAGCTTTGAGAAGTTTCTCTATTTCAGCTTTAATAGCTGCGGCCTTCCGCGGATGGACTTGCCTTAATTTTTTACTGACAGGTTTAGCAATGGGATAGGTTTTATGGACCACAATGGATGGGTCTATCCCCGGCATTTCTTCATAAGACCAGGAAAAAATATCACAAAATTCTTTGAAAAGTGCCTTGTATGCTTCAGATTCCTCTGCCGAGCAGTTCTTCCCAACATGAATATGCTCAAGGGTACTAGTCTTGGTTGATATGTCAATTGGATTTGTTTGAGTAATTTTGCATAGGTTTCCTTCAGAATTTGTGTCTTGCAACAATATAGGATTTTGAGGTGTGTTGAAACTATCAGTGGAAAACAGGGATGCAAAGTCATGGTCTACCGAACTAGTGTTGGGGAGGAGTGAGGATCTATGATGGTGATCCTCCTAGATAGGCTCATTCGTACTCATGATCTCCATAATGGACTCATTGGAAGGAAAATTCTCAGAGAGATAATCCAGAATAGGAAGAGAGGGTTCTAACCAGTAGGGCAGGTGGTAAGGGTCCGAAGCCACCAGATGAAGTTCATCAGTGTGGTCATCGAAAAGGGTTTGAATGATGTTGTACATTTCTTCATGAAAAGTCAACGACGTGGACTCAACAATTTGTTTGCCCTTTGTATCATAATCAAATGAAAAAATCATATTTATTGTCGTTGTGTATGTGTTAGAAGGAGTGGATGGAAAAATCCTCATAAGGTACGAATCCTTCAACATGCCTTCCCCAATCGACTGGTAAGGAGGAGGGGACTGGCCTAACATAGGGATGTTATTAGCCGTAGAGGTAGTAACATCCGGCGTACATAAATCGAGTTGGTCAATGGTGACAATTCTCCCTAGATGTGGAAATTGGACAGTTCAAAATACCGTCGAAGTGACAGTAGTCATGGCGTAAAACCAATTTCTTCCTAGAAGGAGGTTGTAATCTAATGGGGCATCGACTACTTCTACTTGAACAGAAACAACTTTGCCCCCAAGCTCGACTGAAAGGGATGGTATGAGACCATGGGGCTAGAAACCTCATCCATCAAAGGCTTTCAGAGTTGTAGGTGATGTTACAAGCTCGGGAGAGCCAATAGCTTTCCAACAGGACAGGGACAAAACCGAAGTTGAAGCTCCTTCGTCTAAGACAGTTCTAAAGACCTTATTTTCGACTACTTTCGTTGTGATTTGGAAAGTGAGTTTTTGAGGTAGTCTAGACTTATAGTTCTTGACATTGAAATGAATCAAATTAGTATTGTCTGGGTCTAAATCTCCTAACGCAGTTAACAAGTTTTTGCGTTGTGTAGGACAACTTTGGAGTACTTCCAAGGTAGACATTGCACATGGTGCCTGAGCGAGGTCTTCAACTACATTATAAAATTGAGCAGCTCGATAATTAGGGTTAAAAAAAACCTTCTGAAGAGTACTCTTGGGTGGATGCAAAACCATGTCGAGAGTATGCTTCTTGATGGTTAGGGGAAGAGTAGACGAGGATTCAGGAGAACCAATAGAGGGAGCTTTTCTTGAAGAAGAATTGTCTTCTTTTTTGTCTGCAGGTTTGCCATAACTCTAACTTCGAGTTTGCAAACTAATAGTATCTGAGGACATCATGCAAATTTCCTCTAAAGAACTAGAGTTTTCTTGATTGGACATGTGGTCTATCAATTGTTGTTGAGAGGGAAAATAATATGTGAGAACTGCGGGTGCGGGATTTGTTTTCAAAAATTGGGTGATTTCATCCCGACGAGGACACTCTTTTGTGAAATGGTCCCCTCCGCATAGCAGACATGGATATTTCTTTTCTTTTCCCTTTATCGTTATCGTTGGTGGTTGGTTTTGGATTCTCCTATTGGTTTCCAGGTTTTTTGTTTTTAGCTTTACCTTTCTTTTTATTGTTGCTGGGCGTTTGAATACTCTGAATAGAATTGACCTCGACAGAAACCTTGGGAGTCGAAGGGGTAGGGGTGGGAGTCTGGGGTTGCTTGGTAGGTTTTTCTACTAACGAGGACTGGATTGAACCAAAAATCCCATCAACAAGGACTTTTGCTGGTGGCTTTGCAGGATCGGTGCTTGGGCGAGGAGCTTGAGGGACCAAGTCATACAAAGTTCCAGACTAGGAATAGACCAAGTCCAGATACTGGGCTCGACTAATGGATTTCTCTTCAGTGAAGACACCGCCCATAGCCACATCTCAGGAAATTGGAGGCAACAAATATTTAGTAAACCAATCAGCTAACAATTGATCTGGGATAGGGGCCTTAATAAGTCTTCTCCGGCTTCTCCACTCATGGATATGATCAGATATGTGTGTGGAGGTGTTCTGTCACAGAGAATTTAAGAGATCAATGCCTATTTCATAATGGATAGGGAGCTAAAAGTGTGTAAGAAACACAGTTTCAAATGAGCCAAAATCCACAAACGAATGTTGCGAAAGTTCAATGCACCATTTCGCGGCTATATCGGTCAAAGTTCACTGAAAGAGTCTTAAACAAAATCATCCATAAGGGAATTTGAAGAACACCATAAATGGAATGTCATGACATGGTTTTTCGAATCATCTCCCTGCTTCCCATCGAACTTTGGAATGTCTAATGGTAACTTTACTGGAATGGGAGGCCATGAGGGGTTATGTCAAATGGGATCTATTACAGCTGCAACTGTTATCCCAAAATTTTGAAATTTTGGACCCTCCTTTTTTATTTTATCTTGCCTGGGAGTGTTTGGATTCCTGAACTCTGTTTTTCACTGCTATAAATTTGGATTTTGAGGTTGATTTTTTTCTTTCATCTCGGAAGTTGAATGACCTAAAAACCTGCCAATGCTTTTACTGTGGAACTTAGCAATTTTATGTTGTTTCGATTGTATCGTTGTCGGACTTGGTTGAAGTTCGAGTCGGGTTTTTTATTCTGTATGTTGCCACTGTTTCGGAGATAAGATGAACTTTTTAACCACTGCACAACTTTAAAGTTTTCCAAGCACTTAACGTTTTCGGTGATTTTTCCTATTTCGATGTTTTTTTTTTCTCGCTATCAGAAGCTTATTCATGTTTGAGTCGGAGCTTTAGTTCCCTACATGGCCGCTGTTGCAGAAAATAAATGATGATTGTCCCGATGGAAAGTCTAGTTTTTCACCGATGCTCTTTTATTTCAATCAGCTTTTTTTTGGACGGTTGACGGTTTCATTTTATCATGGTCATGAAGCCCATAGCTTTACTATTGTCGATTCCGTGGTTTTTATTGATTCAGACCTTTAATTGATTTGCTTTCTTTTCACCATCAGAGCCGTTTATGACTACTGATCAGAGGGATAGTTCTTATGATCTCTATCGTTGTGGCTGCTTTGTCTACTATCCGCCCGTTGTTAGTGTTTCTAATCACTAATACTGCGGAGACGTTTAGCGTTAAAGGGCTCCGACACCGATGGACTTAATAGTATCGCGGGACCCATAGTCTATTCCCTGTCCGCTGTTGCGGCTATGAATAGGACTTTTCTTTCGTAATCATTAGAGTTTCCAATCGCCAGTGATATTTCCTGTTTCGCAGAGGTGGTAGTCAATCTATCTTCCGTCGTTGCGGCTGCATAATGAACTTTATCGCCGATGATTAGTAGTTTTGAGCTCCGACCATTGGCTTTAGATTTGACGGCCGCCGATGTTTTTATGTTGACCATGAAACTTTTAGTCTGACTAAGGCCTGCCATTGCGTTTGTGAATGGGACTATCCTGCTGATATGTTTATTGATCAGCGGTTCTTAGCCTCGAAAATTATCGTTAAAAGTCTCCGACGCCGTTTTAGTAATTAATACCGCGGGACTTTTAGTCTATTCGCTGTCCGTCGTTGCGACTATGAATAGGACTATGCTTTCAGGGTCCTTAGTTCTTCCGCTCGTTGATGTTTTTATGTTGATAGCGGAAGCCATTGTTTGTATGGTTTTCGTCGTTGCGGTTTCTTAATGAACTAATTGTCCGATGCTATGGTATGATCACCCGCAGAAGTGGATTATATGCCTGATGCTTAGTATGGTGGAGATTTCTCGTGGATGTTGGTCGAGTCGAGGTTTTTTCTGAAAGGAAAGTGTAGCTTGGGTTTTGGGTTTTGAGGAATTTCAGTTACATGCTTTCATCGGAGGGTTTCGTTTTAGTTCAAATGTGGTCTGGATTGGGAGGAAGAATCTATTCTATTGGGCATGTGTTTTAGTTTTGAGCAGGGGTTTAAGGACAAACTTGCAGGATTTTCTTTTGCCTTGACATTATTTATTTTCATACATTAATACTGTGTATAGTTTATTCTACATAATGCATGTATTGATACAGTTTTGTGTTACTCTGTTAACTGCTAAATGGTCTAAATCTGCTATTTTCATGACAGGATGTTTACCACGAGTAGGATGTGTTTAAAAGACAAAATAGAAGGGAGGAAGCAAGGAAGAAATTGGCTGAAGAATGAAGAAGCATAAATAGAGAAAATAAGAAGAGAGTCAAGTCTGAGCTCAACAGGATCTAGCAGGGGACTAACGGATTACTGAGCAAGAAAAAAATAGGGCCAGCGGATTTAATAACACTGAAGCCCAGGAAAAGTTTATCACTTATCAAGCTAGTCTCTCGTTATAAAAGCGCTATTAATTTTTAATGAAATGTAACATATTGCCTAAATCATGAGCACTCACAAAAGGACAAAATTGTGAGGTTAAACGATTGAGGAGCCCAAAGGTCACCGAGGGGCATCCCAAGAGTTTGCTTGTAGTATAAGTATAGGAGAGTTAGAGAGGATCAGGGACTTTTTCCCAGTTAGATTTGTGAAGACATATTGTAACAAGAACTATTTCCTTTTGCAATAGATAATTACAAGTTGCCTGTTGGAGAAATCTTGGTGGAATGTTCAAATGTTGTGCTATGGATTTGTTGAAGATGAACTATTTCGTTTTCAGCTCTGTGTCCATTAACTGTGAGATCGTTCTAACTCTTTGAACCTATGTTCTTGTATGAATGTTCTCTGGTTTATTTTATGAAAATTTACACTATGAGTAATAAATGTTGTTCATAAACAATTGGCTATCTAGTTGTTCAAATATCTTTAAATGTTCATGTGTTTTGAAAGAAGTATCAGCTATCTGTGATTTTTCATAAATCATGTACAAAATACATTACTCATTAATAAATGATAATCTTGCTCCCTAGGGATAGGTTAGGTAGTTAGTTTTAATTTCTTGTTGTGTGTGATTTAGATGTGAGAGAGTTTAAGACGAAAGGTAAGAACTTGCGCATCACATTCTGACCGCTCCTCGTATTCTCTATCAATCTGCATTTTAGATAGGCACTTGCATGTCATACTTAAAACTAAAAACACAAAAATATACACAGTGGACCGGGCCGCAACCGGTAAAACCTTTTATTTTTGTTACTTGACCTATGGTAGCTAGACTGCAAACCGGACGGATTCCCTACACCAAACAGTCACGGGCTAGTTGGCAATGTTCACTGGGGAGAATCCCTTGCTGTTGTTGCCTGCAAATTTCCAGGCCTCAATAGTTTCTAGCGCTAGAAGGAAGGCCACCAGTGCATGGCTGGCCGAGGAAACCCGTTTCCTCGAAATTACTCCACCAGTGATAGTTCTAAAAGTAGTTTGTTTCCCAATTCAACTCCTGAAGAGAAGTGGAAGGAACACTTGTATTCTATTGATAACAAACTTGTTAATGATCTGAGAAGACATACCAAGGCTTATGTAAAGAGTATTGGAGGATTACCCATTATCCCTGATTTACCCTGAAGAGAGTACAAGAAGAAAGACCATCCCCTCTTGGAAGATTCAGTGTTGGTTGGAGATTTGGAAGAGTTGGTAGAAGTAGCGTTACAGGAAGTTGTTCAACCTTTGAATCAAGTAGGCCCAAATACACCTTATGGTTCACCTATTCATACTCCTGTTCATTCACCACCTCATTCTCCACCCAAACTCATGGCAAGCGTAAACGCAAATCAGCCACCCAACCCACCAAATCCACCACATGCTTGGAAAGCTAGATCACCTTTAAACCTAAAACCTCCTTTGCATGACTTACCTCAGGCTTTTGAGAAAATGCTGCCCAAATTTGACCCAAGTGAAAAAAATTTAGTAAATGATCACTCACAAAGATTTTACTTGGCCATAGAAGGATTAAGAGCTGGAGAACACGAAGATGTAGTCTGCAGACTTTTTCCACATACCTTGAAAGGGGCAGCAGCTTCATGGTATTTTGCTCTTCCTGCAAACTCAATCCCAGACTGGGATACTTTTGAAAGAATATTTAGAAATAAATATGCAGCCCAGAAAACTCATGCAGCACTAATGAAAGGGTTATGCACTTTGAAGAAAGAAAGAAAAGAGAAAGTGCATAGTTTCACCCAGAGGTTTGCTACTTATCTTAATAATTTTTCTACAACCGATAAGCCTTCTGATAAAGTTTTGATTGAGTACTATACTTCAGCTCTAGGGCCTGATTTGGCCATGTTCGCCAAAATGAAAGCCAAGCCTACATTGTTAGAAACTTATGAACAAGCTGAGAGGGTAGAAGCTGAAAAAGAGAGCATAGAAGATTATTCTGAGCCTAAGGAGGAGCAGTCACGTGACCTTGAAGGAATGTTGAGAATGATACAGAAACTATCTAACAGGGTGATAGATTTGGAAAAAGAGAAGGAGGCTCAAAAAGCATATAAGCTTGAATATGAAAGGAGAGGAGACAACAATCAATCTAAACCTCCTCCACATAGTCCTGCATCAATGAACCTAACGAAGGTAGGTATGGATAACTTTTGCACCTTTCACCAGCAGCCCCATTCTGAAAAAAAATTGTCCTCAATGGATAAATTCAATGACACTAGTAATGAATCAGTTGTTGGACTCTAAACTAACAGAGGCTAATGATGAGGAAGAAAAGGATGATGCCACGCTTTTATGGGACTGTGTCTCAATTTTTGATACAGAAGACGAAGGTACCCTGAAACAGGAGGAGATATCGAAAACAAACGTGACAAATAAAAGCCAAGATTTGTTAAACAAAGACAATTCAATACTTCTAAAGATTAAGAGATTTCAAGACAATATGAAGAAAATACAGAAGAACAACACAGATGATGAAATACCTAAACTTACCATTAGCAATCAAGATCCGAAAAAAGTCAACATTAAAGACAAAGTGGGTAATTTCAAAGAAGACCTCAAAGCACCTGAAGGACCAGAGGAAGAATTTCCCACCAACAACCAACCTGTAGAAGAGATTGTTGAAGCAAGTGTGGGAGGTAAGACTAGGTTTAAAACCCCACCATTCCTTCTTACTTTGGAGATTTTAACCATAATGTGCACAATTTTCTAGTAGACTCTGGGTCATCAGTAAATGTTATGCCACTTGCAGTCTGCAAAAAGATTAATGGACAACCTAAACCAACTGACTGGCAGGTTACTCAGTTAGACAGGACCAATGTGAAAGTAGTCGGGGAAATGGAGGATGTCCTGATTCGATTGTCTGCAAATAAAAAGATATGTCAGTACATTGATATTGTAGTAGCAGACATACCTAATGGCTATGGACTGATTTTGAATCGAGACTGGTCAGCAAGACTAAATGGGTATTTTGCTTCAGATTGGTCACACTTGTGGTTGCCTCAGAAGGGAAGTCCAAACCAGATTAAGATATTAAGAGAGCCCCACATGAAGCACAATGTTACACGATTGGAAGAAAAAAATGAATTAGCGAATTCTGTGTTGGGAAATTATCTAATTGAACTAGAACCGGGAAACTACCAAGCAAAAGAAGCTAGCAGTACATCAGACACTCAGCCTGATCTCCTTTGGTTTTCATGGGCTGATGAGATTGATTGTAAAATAGTAATTTCAGTTTCAAATATAGTTTTTTCAAGACCAGTAGATGTAGTTTTTGATAATGGGTAGGTATTTCTCATTTTGTAGTCAATCCTAGCCCCTTAACTTACAAGTTGTCAGATTTACAGGGGTGGGTAGAGGACTAACCAGTTAGTGGTTTAGTTCTCAAATTTTATTTTTCTTGATTATCTTGTACATAAATAAATAGATTTGATTGTTTATTTTGATTGTTGTTTTGCTTTAGTCTAGATTTTGATTGATTTCAATAAAAGAAGGCAAACTTTTGGTTGCATGGAGGACATCAGAATTCTGGACTAACTAAAGCCCTTGAGTATAAGACTGTGTACTATTGATTTATCTGAAAGAATTTCTTCTTGTTTAGCAGTTTTCTTGAATGGCTATGAACACATTGAAGTCCTACTTCATCCTTGTAAAATAAATCAGGATCAAAAGGTCTGGAATACTATTTCAAGGCTCCATCCATCTCACATTTAAAAATGTCCTAGGGAGTGACAGCAAAAGGCCCATGGAAAGGAAGCAGGGTAAACAGTATATTATATATAAATGATCCCATGCCAAGAATTGAATGCCAAAAGGCAAATAAAAGTCAAAAGCTCCTAAGAAAGCAATATGTATCAAAACAAAGTATTGAACTATATGAGTACAAAATTGCCAAAAGTTCTTCTCCATCCGTGAGCTGGAAATTAAATATATCTCTCACACAAAAGGACACTATGGATAGAGGAGCCTGAATAACAAATTTAGAAAGAAAGGCATGCAGGAGGACTCAAAAAAGGACAAAAAATTCCAAAAGCACAAAAAGTGCAAAATGGCATGGGAATGAGGAACAAATGAATATTTCTGTTTACCATATGTTACAATCCTGTGGTGTCTAAGCTGGAAGCTATCTGAAGACAGAGGTAATAAATGAAACTCATCTTCCTGGCCTCAAAAGAGTTATCTTGACTTGGAAATCTTGGTTTCTGTTCTCCTAAATTGGACTATCATCAATGATTAAAAGTACATATATTTTCCATTTGGGAAATCCAGACATCTAGAAGAATTCAACATGTTGGTTTTATTGTCAAACAGTCTGTTACTTAAGGAAGAAATTGTCTAGAGATCTAGGTTCACCAGGTAGTCGCCAATTGTTGCAGCTGCAACTGTTTTCCCAAATTTTTGAAATTTTGGACCCTCCTTTTTTATTTTATCTTGCTTGGGAGTGTTTGGATTCCTGAACTCTGTTTTTCACTGCTATAAATTTGGATTTTGAGGTTGATTGTTTTTCTTTCATCTCGGAAGTTGAATGACCTAAAAAACTGCCAATGCTTTGACTGTGGAACTTAGAAATTTTCCGATGTTTCGATTGTATCGTTGTCGAAGTTGGTTGAAGTTCGATTCAGGGTTTTTCTTCTCTATGCCGTCGCTGTTTCAGAGATAAGACGAACTTTTTAACAGCTGCACAACTTTAAAGTTTTCCAAGCACTTAACGTTTTCGGTGATTTTTCCTATTTCAATGTTTTTTATTTTACTCGATATCGAAAGCTTATTCATGTTTGAATTGGAGCTTTAGTTCCCTACATGGCTGCCGTTGCGGAAACTAAATGATGATTGTCTCGATGGAAAGTCTGGTTTTTCACCGATGCACTTTTATTTCAATCGGCTTTTCTTTGGATGGTTAATGGTTTCATTTTATCATGGTCGCGGAGCCCATAGCTTTACTATTGCTGATTCCGTGGTTTTTATTGATTCAGACCTTTAATTGATTTTCTTTCTTTTCGCCATTGGAGCTGTTTATGACTATTGATCGGAGGGCTAGTCCTTATGATCTCCGTCGTTGCGGCTGCTTTGTCTACTATTCGCCCGTTGTTAGTGTTTCTAATCACTAATACTGCGGAGACATTTAGCGTTAAAGGGCTCCGACGCCGATGGACTCAATAGTCTCGCGGGACCCATAGTCTGTTCGCTATCCACCGTTGCGACTATGAATAGGACTTTTCTTCCGTAATCATTAGAGTTTTCGATCTCCAGTGATATTTCCTATTTCGTAGAGGCGGTAGTCAATCTATTTTCCACCGTTGCGGCTGCGTAATGAACTTTATCGCCGATAATTAGTAGTTTTGAGCTCCGACCTTTGGCTTTAGATTTGACGACCGCCAATGTTTTTATGTTGACCAGGGAACTTTTAGTCTGACTAAGGCCCACCATTGCGTTTGTGAATGGGACTATCCTTCCAATATGTTTATTGATTAGTGGTTCTTAGCCCCAACACTTATCGTTAAACGTCTCCGACGCCGTTTGACTAATTAATACCGCAGGACTTTTAGTCTGTTCGCTGTCCGCCGTTGCGGCTATGAATAGGACTATGCTTCCGGGGTCCTTAGTTATTCCACTCGCCGATGTTTTTATGTTGATTGCAGAAGCCGTTGTTTGTATGGTTTTCACCGTTGCGGCGTCTTAATGAACTAATTGTCCGATGCTATGGTATGATCACCCGTAGAAGTGGATTATCTGCTCGATGCTTAGTATGGCGGAGATTTCCTGTGGATGCTGGTCGAGTCAGGGTTTTTTATGAAAGGAAGAGTGCAGCTTGGGTTTTGGGTTTTGAGGAATGTCGGTTACATGCTTTCATCGGAGGGTTTAGTTTTAGTTCAGATGCGGTCTAGATTGGGAGGAAGAATCTGTTATATCAGGCATGTGTTTCAGTTTTGAGCAGGGGTTTAAGCATAAACTTGCAGGATTTTCTTTTGCCTTGACATTCTTTATTTTCATACATTAATACTGTGTATAGTTTATTCTACATAATGCATGTATTGATACAGTTTTGTGTTACTCCGTTAAGTGCTAAATGGTCTAAATCTGTTATTTTCATGACAGGATGTTTACCGCGAGTAGGATGTGTTTAAAAGACAAAGTAGAAGGGAGGCAGCAAGGAAGTAATTGGCTGAAGAATGAAGAAGCATAAATAGAGAAAAGAAGAAGAGAGTCAAGTCTGAGCTCAACAGGCTCTAGCAGGGGACTAACGGATTACTAAGCAAGAAAAAACAGGGCCAATGGATTTAATAACAACTGAGGCCCAAGAAAATTTTATCACTGGTCAAGCTGGTCTCTCATTATAAAAGCACTATTAATTTTTGATGAAATGTAACGTATTCCCTAAATCATGAGCACTCACAAAAGGACAAAATTGTGAGGTTAAACAGTTGCGGAGCCCAAAGGTCACCGAGGGGCATCCCAAGAGTTTGCTTGTAGTATAAGTATAGGAGAGTTAGAGAGGATCAGGGACTTTTTCCCACTTAGATTTGTGAAGACATATTGTAAGAATAACTATTTCCTTTTGCAATAGATAATTACAATTTGCCTGTTGGAGAAAGCTTGGTGGAATGTTCAAATGTTGTGATATGTATTTGTTGAAGAGGAACTATTCCATTTTCAGCTCTGTGTCCATTAACTGTGAGATCGTTCTAACTCTTTGAACCTATGTTCTTGTATGAATGTTCTCTGGTTTATTTTATGAAAATTTCCACTATGAGTAATGAATGTTGTTCATAAACAATTGGCTATCTGGTTGTTCAAATATCTTTAAATGTTAATGTTTTTTTAAAAAAGTATCAGCTATCTGTGATTTTTCATAATGCATGTACAAAATACATTACTCATTAATAAATGATAATCTTGCTCCCTAGGGATAGGTTAGGTAATTAGTTTTAATTTCTTGTTGTGTGTGATTTAGATGCGAGAGAGTTTAGGATGAAAGGAAAGAACCTGTGCTTGTGACCGCTCCTTGTATTCTCTATCAATCTGCATTTTAGATAGGCACTTGCATGTCATACTTAAAACTAAAAACACAAAAATATACACAATGGACCAAGCCGCAACCGGTAAAACGTTTTATTTTTGTTACTTGACCTACGGTAGCCGGACCGCAAACCGGATGGATTCCCTACACCAAACAGTCACGGGCTAGTTGGAAACGTTGACTGGGGAGAATCCCTTTCTGTTGTTTCCTGCGAATTTCCAGGCCTCAACGGGATCATTAATCAACTTGGACAAATCAGGCAAGTCCAAGGTTGCTAGGAAAGGTAACTGACGATTAGGTTGCACATACTAGTAATATTGATATGGCATATAAGTACCAGTAGGACCGTAAGTAGACTGATAGACAGGTTGTTGTGATGAAGAACTACCAGAAGAATCGCCTACAGGGGGTTGATTTTTGGGATCCAGACCATTAGGACCGCCGGGGCCTTTGGGAGGAGGACCACCAGGGCCTCTAGGACTACCAGGACCGTTGGGACCACTAGGGGGAGGACCACCAAACCCTTCGGGACCCCTGGGAGGTAAACCTCCAGAGGCTCTAAAACCACTAGGAGGAGGGCCGCCATACCCTCCGGGACCATTAGGAGGGAAGCCACTAGGCCCCCTAGGGGGAGGACCTCCATAAGGTGTGTTAGGGTTAACCTTGACTTGAGATCGAGTCAAAGGTGGTTAGGTCTAGCACATGGTTTGGGCACATGGTTTGTTGTAGCCCATGGTATTGTCCCATGGTATTTCATGTGTTAACCTTGACTCGGGATTGATTCAAAGGTGGTTAGGTACAGCACATGGTTTGGGCACATGGTTTTTTGTAGCCCATGGTATTGTCCCATGGTATTGCATGTGATTAAGCCTTTATAAGGCTTGAGGAGGCTCCATTGTAATTGTACTGAGTATTGTATTGTACTGGATGTGAGTACTGTATGGTACTGGATGTGAGTATTGTATTGTACTGGATGTGGGCATTGTATTGTGCTGGAAGAGAGACTGTGAGAGCGTGAAGAGGAAGTGCAGCGGTTTTGTTGCAAGGGCATATCCCTTCATCTTTCTGGACTGAAATAAAAGGACTAGCAAATTTGTTTGTGAACGTAGCCCATCGTTTGGGTGAACCACGTTATATATGTGTCTCTCTGTAATGTTTAATGTGTTTTTGCATCTTGTTTATTGATTTAACTGTATATTTGTTATTTCTCTGCGGTCCTATTTTTCTAACAATTGGTATCAGAGCCAAAAGGTCTATTTGGTTTGTAAACTCGTAGGAAAGAAGGGTTCCTGGTTCGAGTGGAAGCAATGGCGGAAGAAGGAAAGTTTAGGGTCGATAAATTTAACGGCCAAAACTATCATTTATGGAAGATGCAAATGGAGGACTATCTGTACCAGAAAGATATGTACCTGTCGTTGGGCGGAAAAGAAAAACAGCCAGTGGCTATGAAGGATGAAGAATGGGAGGTTCTTGACAAAAAGGCACTAGGAACAGTACGGTTGTGCCTGGCTTCGTCGGTGACCTTCAATATTTCGAAATAAATAACAACAGAGGGTGTGATGAGCGCATTGAGTAAGCTCTACGAAAAACCCTCGGCTTCTAACAAGGTATTTTTAATGAAGCGTTTATTTAATATGAAGATGTCGGAAATTGGATCTGTTGCTGACCATTTAAATGAGTTTAATACACTTACCAGTCAGTTAAGTTCTGTAAAAGTGAACTTTGATGATGAGGTTAGGGCTCTTCTAATCTTGTGCTCATTGCCAGAAAGCTGGAATAGCTTGGTCATGGCTGTAAGTAACTATGTCCCTAGTTCAAGCACTCTTAAGTTTGATGATGTTGTTAGTGTTATTCTTAGCGAGGAAATGCGAAGGAAAAGCACAGGTGAGACATCAGGTAATGCGTTGACCATGGAGAGCAGAGGGAGACAAAAAGAGAGAGGAAGGAGCCCAGTAAATTGCGGCAAGTCTAAAAAGGGAAGATCCAAGTCCAGATTCGGAAAAATAGAATGTTGGAACTACGGTAAGAAAGGACATCTAAAGAAAGACTGCAGAGCACCAAAGAAGAAAGGTGAGAGGCAGCAAGAGACTACCCAGGAAGCAAATGTAGCAGGTGATGTGTTACAAGAC
>LPNX010180578.1:229259-260647 GCA_001517045.1 Pseudotsuga menziesii | reverse complement strand
AGGTTCAGACACTGTTCTACAGGGATATGTTGATGCAGATATGGCTGGTGATAAAGACAGCAGGAGGAGCACCATAGGGTATGTGTTCACTGTAGGTGGAATAGCAGTAAGTTGGATTTCAAAACTGCAACAGGTTGTTGCACTTTCAACAACGGAAGCAGAGTATGTTGCTACTACAGAGGCTAGTAAGGAGATTATTTGGTTGCAGAGGTTCATGGAAGAATTGGGTAAGAAACAGGAAAATAGTAGGTTGTACAGTGACAGCCAAAGTGCCATTCATCTTGCAAAGAACTCAGTCTTTCATTCAAGAACTAAACATATAGAACTCAAGTACCACTTCATAAGATCTGTTCTAGATGAAGAACTGTTAAAACTGGAAAAGATTCACACTAGCCAAAATCCTGCAGACATGTTGACAAAGGGAGTAACCGAAGAGAAACTGAGTTCCCGCTCAGTTTCTATTGGCCTTAAAGCATGAAGGTGAAAAGAAGAAATTTGCCAAGTCTAAGGTCCAGCAAGTGCAGCAGCGGTAGAGTTGCTGTGATTAGTCACCATGAAGGCACATAAAAATGTAATAGAGCGGTTTGCATGTAAATGGGCATATGGCTGTAAGACCTGGTAAGGCATGCATACCCCTGGTAACTCACCGGTAAAGTCGGGAGATAGAACTAGGTGATAGGGGGGTGTATGTAATATTCCTCGGTAAATACTTAAGGGGGGTTGGTGATTACTCCAAGTCAAGTTTAAAGGGGGGATTGTTAGGGTTAACCTTGACTTGAGATCGAGTCAAAGGTGGTTAGGTCTAGCACATGGTTTGGGCACATGGTTTGTTGTAGCCCATGGTATTGTCCCATGGTATTGCATGTGTTAACATTGACTCGGGATTGAGTCAAAGGTGGTTAGGTCTAGCACATGGTTTGGGCACATGGTTTGTTGTAGCCCATGGTATTGTCCCATGGTATTGCATGTGATTAAGCCTTTATAAGGCTTGAAAAGGCTACATTGTAATTGTACTGAGTACTGTATTGTACTGGATGTGAGTACTGTATGGTACCGGATGTGAGTACTGTATTGTACTGGATGTGGGCATTGTATTGTGCTGGAAGAGAGACTGTGAGAGCATGAAGAGTAAGTGCAGTGGTTTTGCTGCAAGGGCGTATCCCTTCATCTTTCTGGACTGAAATAAAAGGACTGGTAAATTTGTTTGTGGACGTAGCCCATCGTTTGGGTGAACCACGTTATATCTGTGTCTCTCTGTAATGTTTAATGTGTTTTTGCATCTTGTTTATTGATTTAACTATATATTTGTTATTGCTCTGCGGTCCTGTTTTTCTAGCAAAGGTGGTCCTCCAGCACCCCCCACAGTATGTATAGGTACCCCCCATAGCTGGCATGTAGGACCAGTTAGGTTGCCCCCATGGCGTGAAAGTATTACTAAGATATGGAATTCCAACATAAGGCATTTTTGTAGGGTTGGGTGGATAAGTAATGTTTCCTATAGGTACTTGATTTGCTGTGTAACCATACCCCCAATAAGTTTGATTGGTTACAGGTTGTGCCCCCAAGAGATGACCTAAACTAGATGGGGGGTTATCCACATTTGTGTGGATAGGAGGGACATAAACTGTAGATTGCTCTATACTAGAGGTCTGTTCCTGACTAGGTACAATTCTGGTGACAGATGACGTAGGTCATGCAGGGGTTTCCCCCCAGCACTAGAAGGTATTTATGAAATAGAAATTGAATGTTGAGCCCCAAGTGCAGAAGACCCGGGAGGATTGGGAACAAACATAATATGGGAGGCAGTGGGGTTGGAATTTTGACCTGGATTATGTGGATTCACAGTGCGATCTAGAATTGGTTCAATGGGTCTCATAGAATCGGCAAGTGAACGATATCCCATAGGAACAACTGCAGAACGCGGTGGTGGTGTGCCTAATATGTTATCTATTTTATTCTCAATTTCCTATGCACAGAGAATAGCTTCCTGGTATTGTCTACGTTCTTCTTCATTTGGTGAAACTTCTTCAGAAAAGTTTAAACGAGTTCCAAATGAGGCAATGGCTTGTCCTATAGAGGTATCCCAAAATGGAGCATTGGGACCATAATATGGATGGGTAGTATCAACAACATGACCTTCTATGGTAGAATGGAATGAATTATTACCCCGAGAAGTTTGTTGGACCAAGGGAGGCAAGTGCGAAGGATATGAACCTCCACTTTCTGCAACCACATTCTCTCCCACTTGGGAGTTGGTAGTAGCTCCTTGGTCGATAGATTCCATAGGATTTTCTCCTACAACGGGAATAAAATCAGGTGGCAAGCTCCGTACTCTTCTGGACCGTCTTAGCTCAGCTAGTTTGTACAATTCCTATCTAACCTAAGGTCACAAAACTAGAAAACACACTAAAAATTTCCCTACTCAAGCTATAGGCCAAACAAGCAAACTTAAATGACAAGAGGAGCACAGATAGTCAGGTCTCTCACCAGGATTGTCAAGAAGCTGCCACTCGCAATATACCTCAAGGGTACATGCGTAGTAATCTCCCCAAATTTTGTTTTCAGTGTATGGCTCCAAGCAAGATGGCCAAAGGGATTTTCTCAGATAGATAAGGTATCCTAGTGGGGTCTCCTGATATACGCAAGGTACGTGGGAGCTCAAATCGGCAGTAGTGTTGTCTAATGCATAACCGTTCACAAGGGGCCTTCCTATATACAATCGAGTACATGAAGTACATTTCTATATACCTCAAGGGTACGTGAAAGGCCGTTCGATATACCGACGGTACGTGGAAGAACCGCGTGAGTCCCATGATGTAATGCGGACGAGTAACGACAACTCCTACACTTAACGACGCCCGAACATGTCTCTAGCCTATCACTCAAATTGCTATGTAAAATTTAACCTATAAATACCATTAATTTTAAAGTGGACGGTTAGGTGAATGCATGGAATTTTGACAGAAAAAGTAAAACCATGCAGAATGTAGATGCAAATATTTCACTTTACCGTTCGTGGTATGCCTACCTACGGGAAAGAAAGAGATTATTCTCTTTTTGTTTTAAAACCAAAATTCCCAAACAACTATTTTGAACTAATCAAAATCAAAGATAAGCAACACATTTCAAACTCATTTTTCTTTTTTGAAAGCAATCAAAAGGGTAAGAGTCTCTTTTCCTAAAAGAAAAACAACAAGCACTCTACATGCATATGCACTCTATTTTTCGATTTTTCTTAAAACATAGATAGATCTAACTTAAAACTACACTATTTTTTTCTTTTGGTGAGATAGTACTAGTGCAAGAGAGACAAAAGAACACAGAGAACCTGAAAGCTTGTGAGGCTAATCAGAGATCCAATGCCTTATGCTCAATAATGATAATGACCTAATCTTAGTAAAAAAAAAATCTTTTTTAAAAAGCAAAAAGAAGTCCTCTATGGAAACAAAAATGAAATCAAGATGCTAATCAGTTTTTCTTTCAGTCTTTATAAAAGAAATGAAAAGAGAACTCACTGAAACCCAATCTTTCAAAAAATTCCTTTCACAATCACAACTAACAAGCATGGAAGTAAATGAATAGTCAATGAGCCTAATATAGCTTTTGAATTCTTCAATCAAACCACTCTTTTACCACAGAATTTCCAACCATGAGCAGTTAGATTCTAACACACAAGCCTGACAGTGCAAGGCTGAAAGCAAACAAACTCAATTTTTTGCAAAACATGATGAAAAACTAGTTCTGAAACAAGGCCTACCTGGCACTGCGCTGGAGGAGTCTTGACAGAGCGGTTCTGGATGAGCACCGCTTCTGGATAACGGCACTCAGGCGGTGGCACCACTTATGGCTAACAGAGTTCAGGCAGTGGCACCGCTTGTTGCCAACAGCACATGTGTGATTCCCTGAATAGATCAAAAACACAAGGAGAATGAAAAAAAAAGTTCGAAATTGATCAGATCAAGGAAAAATTTGATGAATTGACAGTAGAAAAGAGCATATAAAGTCAAAATAGTTCAGATCTGAACAAATCTGAAAGTTTCAAACCAAAATTCACTAAGTCAGATGGCAGATCTGACTGAAGAGAGTTGGAGATGGAGCTTGGATTCGAACAAGAGTTCAAGGACTGAGGAAGATCAGATCAACTGGGATCTGCACTGCTCCCCAGGGGAGTCACCAAATTTGTTATCAAGAATATTGCACCTTCTGTGGATAGAAGTTGTTCCTCTGGTCTGAATGGTTCAGATCTAGAACAAATGAGTGAATGACAAAGGATGAAGACCTTCTCTGAATACTGTAGACACTTAGAATATTGCTTTGATTGTGAACCTGTGTACCTGTAAACATATCAAATATACAAGCACATCAAAGCTACCAGAAAAATCATCTACTTATCCATGCTAGTGACTAAGGAATCTAGCAAAATGTACATGTGAAATCAAAACAACAGTAATGTGGGACAGAAATCAGCTTTGCATTAAGAATGTATGGAGAAGCTTACAACCGTTTCCTTAGTGTCGACAAGCCCCTCCACGAGACAAACATTTCATCCCCATAAGCTCCAAATTTGATCTCTATGCTCTTCGATGATTTGGACTAGGTAGTCAATCCAACAGCATAACAATACCTCTATAGTTCTCCCCCTCAACTATGGATATGAGCTTGTATTTATAAGGCTCAATGGATAGGAATAGTTGAGATAATTGTGGGTGAGGTGGCTCCAAGATCCTACCATGGGGGATCTCAAGCTCAAACTAACCAATAATGATAGGGATAATGGAGGACACGAGGCTCAAGTTCTAGAAGCCTCGAGAAACTTCTCTTTTTCCCATTTTACCCAGGGTAACGCTTTTGTCCCTTATGACAGAGCGTCTTAGATGAGAGCCGCTTTAAAACCAAAGACCATAGGTGATGGCAACTCATTTCTATAACATGATATAGGTGGTGCTGGGCAAGGTACCGCTCATCAGCCACAAGGTAAGCGCGGTGCTAGGTTTTTTCAAGTAGAATTGACAAACAGAGAAAGTTTCCACTCCAAGTGTTGGGATTAAGGGAAAACATGGAAGTTAAGGGTCTCATCACATGATGGTGACATGATTTAGGTATAACACTTAGTTGCTTGCACATCAAGCTCACCTAGATTCATCATAGAGTATGGGGCTTCTAGACATATGGTTTTGACAAAAGAGACATTCTCCTCTCTTGACATGTCAAAAGTTCCACCAATAGTTTTGGGAGATGACTCTCTCACTAACAGTTTGTGGAAGGGAAGGATTGATCTTGACCATGGTAAGTTCAATAATGTGTTGTATGTTCCAGGTCTTGCCTCTAATCTCTTGGCAGTGTATCAGATGACTCATACTGGGTCTCCAAAGAAGGTCATATTCTCCCCTAATGATGTTGAAATCACTGATATTTCGAATGGTAAAGTCATAGCAAAAGGTGTTGTAGATCACACTTCAAAGGTATACAAGTTTTCCCACTTTCTACACTACTCAAACCCCTCTGCTCTTCTAATTCATGCTAATGAAGCAAGAAATATTTGGCATGAAATATTTGTCCATCTTAACTACAAGTATCTTTCTAATTTGAGTGAAAAAGATATGGTCATAGGGTTACCAAAGATAAATTTTTCTAAGGGAGTTTGTCAAGGTTGTATCCTAGGAAAACACCCAGAGCACAAGTATGAGAAAGCTAGTCATGAGAGAACCTCTGCACCTCTTGAGCTGATCCACAGTGACATATATAGTCCATTCCCTCATATGTCCATGAGTCAAGCCAAATATCCACTGACCTTCATAGATGACTTTTCTAGGTATTGTTGGGTTCACTTCCTAAAGCATAAGTCTAAAGTTTTTGACCTCTTCAAAGTATTTAGAGCCTTGGTTGAAAACCAGTCTGGGAGGAAACTCAAGATCCTAGAATCTGAAAAATGGTGGTGAGTATGTCAAGTTTGAGTTCATTCAGTATTGTAAAGATGTAGGTATTCATATGCAACATTCAATCCCTTACACACCACAGCAAAATGGTGTTGCTGAGAAAAAGAACAGATCACTGAAGGAGATGACAACCTGCACGATGGAGGCTAAGACTTTGCCACCAAAGTTTTGGGCCAAGGCTATAAACTATGCATCCTACATCCAAAATAGGGTGCCTCATAAGAAACTTGATGGTATGACTCCTTTCTAAGCTTGGAGTGGGCACAAACCAGATCTGACCCATTTCAGGATTTTTGGCTCAAAGGCTTGGGCTAGAATTCCAACTGAAAGGAGAAAGGATTTGCAGCCCCAAAGCCAAGAATTCCTATTTTTTGGGTATTAGGAATATTCAAAAGGGTACAATCTGATCAACTTGAGCACTAACAAATATTTCATTGAAATAAGTGTTCAGTTCCAAGAAGAGCCTTTAGTAGCAGTTGAAGTTGGAGAGTCTTCTTCACCACCAGATCCATTGATTGTAAGTGAAGAGACTAATGAGTTTGCTGATTCTGATATTTCTGATAATGATTATTTGATTCCAGATCCTAATATTCCTACAAGACCAAAATGGGCAGCAAAGACCATTCATGCAACTGGGAAACTAACTGGAAATCCTAGTGACACTAGGAGGACTAGATCTCAATTTGAGAGTGCCCTTTGTGTGAAAGATCCTCTATTTGCTGAGAAGTGATATCTGATGGTTGAATCAGATCCACAAACATATGAATATGCAGCACATGATCCAATATAGAAAACAGCCATGAAATAAGAATTCATCTCACTCCAGAAGAACAACACTTGGGAACTGGTTGATCTTCCCCTAGGGAGGAAGCTAGTTCAATGTAAGTGGGTTTTCAAGACTAAGTTTGCTACTGATGGTTCACCTTTGAAATATAAGGCAATATTGGTAGCCAAGGGCTACTCACAAGTGCATGCGCTAGTGGCAAAGATGGACTCCATAAGGCTAGCTCTAGCCATTGCAACTTCGAAGCAATGGGAGGTACATCACATGGATGTGAAGTGTGCTTTCCTAAATGGAGATCTCACTGAAGAGATTTACATGAAGCAACCTAAAGGGTTTTCTTCTAATCCATATTTAGTGTGCAGGTTAAGGAAATCATTGTATGGGCTCAAGCAAGACCCCAGGGCTTGGTATGCCAAGATTGATGGATTTTTTCTATCACAAAGTTTTGTTCGATGCAAGTCTGATCCTAATGTCTATTTGAAGCTAATTCATGGTTCTTCGATGATTATTGTATTGTATGTGGATGACCTTCTGATTACAGGAAGTTCAAAGAACCATGAATTAGCTTCAAATAGAGTAATGTCTAATTCATGGTTTGATGATATGGTTCTTTGATGATTATTGTGGAGTAATAAAGACCCAGGTGGAAAAATTAATTTCTCATTAGTACAATACAATGATAGGTATCAACATGTGACTGCAAACATGAAGTGTACCAGTCCCTGAATACATAATAGTACAATGGACATGAATAGGAATATTAGACATATGTCACATGTGGTCTCGCCATGTACAATATACAATGAAAAAATATATTCATACTAAATGAAGAGATCTAATGGTACAATGGAATCTGGTCATGAGAACTGATATCTCATAGATACATGCATGATCAAGGAGGTAGCATATATGAAATGCCACCAATCTTGGAGGTCTTTTACACAAATCACTGCTAGTACATGTCCCATCACGCGAATAAAGGTGTCGGAGTCAAAAATGATGGACCATCGTCTGATTACCGATCATTGATGTATATCATTAACAGACGCAATATATCCCATCGATAAAGATAATGGGAATCAAGGTATAGAGTGCAATCAAACAAGTGTGAATATATGTGTTGAGGTCGAACACTTGAGAGATTCCATCAATACAGGGACATTGTTGTATTCCCAAATATATATATGGAAATATAACCTGCCACTAATGACAACAGGTATCAAGGAACTCAATGGGATCTAGATCCCTATTCCAGAATAAATGATATGAATTCGATGGAATGGAATCTGCTGGAAGTAGGGAATTAAGGCATCCCCAATCAACCAACACAAGGTACACATTAACATTGGATAATTTGGAGGAACTCGACCGAATAGGACGTGCAAAAACCAATAACTATATCAGGAATGGTCGAGATGCAAAGACAAGATAACTGAGGAGTGCTCAAATCATGCTAAAACTTCCTTAGAACAATAGCATAAGGAATATGAAAACTCATAGGCATCATAGACTCAACATGGAAACTGCGACAAATCTGCAACATAGGAGTAATCGACAGAGGCTCCATAGGGACTGAAGCATAACAATTCGATAGAGAAAACTCAGAGTAACAGGTAAAGCTCCTAAATTCATAATAATAGCCCAACCAATGGATGGAATATGAAGTTCTCCATTCAAAGGAGACACGACACGACATCTTCCAAAGTAATATCATTTACTATTTGGATTCTTTATGTTTTTTTTTTGTTTTTTTTGTTCTTTTTCATATTGTAAAGTTTGAAAATGAATAAAATTTCTTATAGTATAGAACTAGGAGGAAATGAGTGTCACATGAAAGAAAAATAGTTATAAGCAGTGGAACATACCTATGCTCAATGCAAGGAAGCATGTGTTAGCACCTGGTTCGCACTAGTGCTAAATTTTGAAGTACTTTGCAGGTGGGATTAGCACCAATTTGGGCTAAACGACTAACATGGGAATGGGCCCATCGAAAAGGAGGAATAAGGTCTGAAAATATCCTTATCATAGGTACGCAAAGGACATATTGAGGTTTCATCATTTATGCGATTGTAAAAATGAATGACGCAGATCATTCAATGAAAACGATCGACAGTTGCTAAATATTTTTGGAGTAGAGTTTCAAGGGGAGCTAGGTTGTGAATGATCGCGAAATGAGTTACATACTCCAAGTTTCAATGGTCGCAATCTAAAGGTGCCATAGATCAACGGTTGGAGATAATTTCGTGGTCGAAACTCTCATGAAGGATCAGTCAAGGAAGAGCCGTGAAATATCGTAGGGTCCTCATGGTTGAACGGTCACGATCTTGGGCGAGCTAGATCCACGGATGAGATGTGTTTTCGTGTCCTAAAGTTGTGCAGATATTAATACGGTAGGGCATTGTGAAAGGTTTGTAGGAACCTCGTTGTTGAATGGTGGAGATATGACATGGATCATATCAATAGTTTAGACTCATTTTGGGGTCTGAAAGTGCGTGGGGTTTAGCAAGAATATCTGATGTGAAATATGGTAGGAAATCACATTTTGGACGACATAGATCTAGAAAATACCTAATTGTCGGTCCTGATGAATGCTGCGACAGATAGGTACAAGGAGGTTAAGAAGGTAAGCAATTAAGAAATCACGTAAAGGACAAAATCAAGGGACGGCTAAGATCCCTCGTACAAGAAATATATGACCATGTTTGATTTCATTGCGGGAAAGGTGCAAAGAAGGAAGGATCAGTGCAAGTGTGAAGCCAAGCTAAAACATGGGCGAAATTCAATAATGCCGATTGTGCGTGTGGATCCAAAACCGTTAGGATATATTCCAGAGCATGAATATTAGAGCAATTGAGTGTACCTATCAGACGCTACATTTCCATTTTGGACCTAGTGTGTCTATTGCATCATAACACATGTTTTAGGAAAAAATTGTGGTGAATTTGAAACCTCAGGGATTTTGTTGGGATTTGAATGATGATTTAGAATTTGATCCCCAAATTTTGTAATAGAATTAGGCTTTGTTTCGAGGTTGGTCTTTGGAGCCATAACACTATAAATATGTCCTCAATTGATGAGGAAAGGATTGGAACCTTCATTCAGAAATCATTCTGCTCTTGTTTTTTTCCCTATAAATTTATTGGACGATTTAATGAGAAACATTCTCCTACGTTTCTAAGATACATCACGGTGTTCTACATTCAATATGTTTTCATGTTTTATCATAATCATTTCTATCTTTTTCTGCTAATGCGTTCTAGTTGCATATAAGGAATTTGTTTCATTAAGCTCTCCTCGTATTAGACAGTGCATTTGTGATGTGTTCATGATAACTGTTATAGAATTCACTCTCAGTTAAGTGCTTTGTATTAGTTTTTAGCCGTTATTGTTGTTGGTGCTAAAGGTGGTGCAAGAGATTCATCTGTAGATAGGTGACTCTTGCTTCACTGGTCTTCTTCCTCTTTCTCCTATCACCCTTTCAAGATATTTGATTGTTTGTGACACTTACTTTGCCTCAGAATACAAAGGAAATTCCCATTCTCATTTTTCGCTATAATACCTTTGATTGATTTAGGTTTCGACTCCAATTCCCAATGATTATTCTTGTATGTCTGTTCCACCATCTTTAAATATTCCTACACCTATTTTACATAATAAAAAATATAGCCTTCTACATGCTTGTTTAAATCCATATGTGTATGTGAAAGACCCCTTGACAAGAGAGAGCCTTCTCTGACTGTATTAGCTAGAATATAGTCTAAATATTGGTTTGAAATGGTTACCCTCTGACTTCCTACCGAAATCATAGGAAAATTACAGGGTTCCAAAAACATGTGTAAGGTAAGGACACTTGGGGGTATTTCTCCTCTAGGTATGGGGTAATAAATTTTCAAAATATATATGGAAGACTCTGCTTGGCTAGGATTGATACAAGCTCAGGATATACGACTCATAAAATTGAAGAAGGGAGCAGGCATAAGGCTCAATATGGCAAGCAGATGCATGAAATGCAATTACAACTTGATATAAATGGGAGTCCCTATGGTAGATGTCCATCGTAAAGATCAAGAAAGAATATGAGTTTCTTTCTCAAAAACATGGAGAGACTACAAGGGACTCCCAGACCTAAGGGAGGACTCTCGACATGGGTATTGTTATAGCTTGCTTTTGTTTTCTAGTTTGAATCATATGCTTATCATAAAACATGATTTTTCTTATTGTTTTAACATTTTTGAGCTTGGTTTTTTGCTAGTAGATTTTTGTTTATGATTGATTTTATAAGTTTTCTTTTTAATTTTGTAGACTTCATAGTTTTTTAAGGGCTTATAGGATGTATGTATTTCTGAAAGGTTCTAAGGAAATATCATAATGTTTTATTAAAAGATATTTACCAAAATTTAACACATTGTTTTGAGTTTTGGTTAAAAAATCATTAAACATATATTCTTGTAGCACAAGCACAGAAAACGTGAACAAGGGCGCTATAAGAAAATCGTGCCTTTTGAAAAAGTTATGATTTTGCTCGTGATTTCCTAGATTTGCGCATGAGAGGAGTTTTTTGCACCTGTCAAGGATATTGATACGTGTTTGGGCCATAATAATCATTGTGACAAGTGTTTTGAGATGAGGTAAAAATCATTTGTTTGAATTGCAGCTGTCTGGAGGTTAGAGGATACAGATCATTTAAACAACAATGATCGTGCATGATGAGGGTAATTCATTATCAATTATGCATTTACTAAATGTATCAAAAATCACAGAAATAGTATTGAGACCTGGCAGTTCGTGGTTGAAGAATGAAGACAGTTAGCCATTTAAGGTTTGCAGGGTAAGCGATTGGCATGATCGTGGAAATTGAAGACAGACTTATGAAAGATATTGGACACCTGGGAGGACAAGAAAGCATATTTTTAGCAACCGAATTCATTATTAAGATAGGTATGAAACAA
This sequence comes from Pseudotsuga menziesii, assembly GCA_001517045.1. Lineage (NCBI taxonomy): Eukaryota > Viridiplantae > Streptophyta > Pinopsida > Pinales > Pinaceae > Pseudotsuga > Pseudotsuga menziesii. Next base: position 248,978 of record LPNX010180578.1, on the reverse strand, counting down.
ATTGCTGACATGCTCCATGAGTTCGGGCTCGCTTTGACGGAGTATTAGTTATTGGTGTTAACTAAGAATGTAAGGTTATGAACCCAATTTTTGCTCAATTGTTGGTCTTTTCTGTCAGTAGGGTTGAAATACTTATCAGTCTGTGATGGAAAAATTCATATCAAGGGTTTAATTTTCTCAGTTTATGGTCGACTGTTAAAATAATAAACCTTCAAATAGTTTTAACTCTTTGCTGAAGAAAACACAATTAAGGTCTATCACCAAGAATGAAGAGAAGTGGGAAAACAAATAGGGCTGAGCGTTCAGACATGTCTTGGGCTCAAAATTTCCTTGACTGTGCAAGGTTATTTTCAGAAGCAATTTGGTTGAATTATTTTGAGAAAATTGATGGCCATCATACAGAGGTTTCATACAAATTTGCTTAGGGATTAGAAAAACACATAGTCACCTTTGATGCCCTAAAAATTGAGCTGACTAGAGAGTTAATATCACAGGCTACATGAATTGTTGATGAAGGTGAGTATTGGTTCAAGAAGGTGCCTTTTGTTTTTAATTCACATAATTACCTACTGCCAAATGTTGTTGCAGATTGGGGTAAAGGAATACATATACAAAAGTTCAAACCAGAGTGGAGAGAGCCAATCAAGATCCTGCAAAGCTATGTAACTTGTGAAGGAATATATGCCTTTGTGTTTAAATATCATTTCAGGTTTTTGCAGCATTTAAATCATGAATCAAAGATGAACCTCCCTTACTTTTTCCTTAAGAGTTTGCAGAAGATGTCTAGCAGAGTAAGGGAGCATCAGGATCATACTGAGCAGTCCATATTTCATCATGGTCTAATAAAATTAATCATAAGTACAGTCCTCCAAAAGAAGGGAAATACCTGGGATTATTTTTTATTTTGGTCTGGGTTTCAAAGTGAGAAAGAGGACCAATCAAAGAAAAGACAGGTGAACAAAGCACAGAACTTAGTCAAAAAATTGAAGAAAGAGGGCATAGTCAAAGTAGAAGAAGATAGTATACAAGAAAGGTCTATGACACAAAGGGTTGGAATTTTTGTACAAGGGGAGGATTTCAAGCTACTGTATACAGAGCTAAGTTCAAAAACTCTTATGTATTTTGGATTACTAATTATGTTATATATGCAATCTATAAGCCCATTTTATCCTATTTGTTGGTTTCATTTCTGATTGGTGTGATCACTCAGTTTATAAATTCATTTCTTGTTTAAGGTTATTTCTCATGGAATGCTTATGAACTGTGGATGAAACTCAGTAATGTTCTTATGTTGTTCTAGATTATGTTTCATATATTATACATCTCAGTATTATATTGTTGCATGATTTAGTATTTGTCTTAGCCTTATGAGTTTTTACCCTCTTGTTTACAAATTGCAAAACCAAAACTCTAAAAACCTATTTATTTATTTTTATTTCATGAGATTGTGTTGACTTGTTCTTTAGTAGTCTAAGAACAATTTCTGGAACTAACATCTTTGGTGTCGTTCCGGGAACGAAGCTGAAGCATACTTTCCCTGGGTTATTCATCATTCAACTGGTTTTGAGAGGTGGACAAAACTAGAAAATCATAAAGACTACATTTCACCAAACAGTTCACAGTGGCTACTAAGGGAGTTGGGACAAGAAGTAGAACCAGTTAACCATTACACTTGAGTGTCTCAGACCTAGAGAAAATTCTGAAAACAACTACGAAAATTAAGAGGTCTCATTCATCTCCAGCCTTATGTAACCTTGACCAAATTGACCTATTGTCACCCTTTTCATTTGCAAAGGAAGAAGAACAAGATTCATTATGGTTGAAACCTACAATCCCTGTTAGCAGTTTTCAAATATTTACTGATCCTCAGTCCTTCAAGAAAGAAAAAGCCCTATCTCCTGGAAAAATCCCTTTATTTTAGTTTAAAGTCAGTAAGAGTCCTTTTTAGCCAAGTTCCAGTTAAGCTTTTCCTTCATCTAAACCAGTCAGTTTAAAAATGGCAGCCCAACAACAGTCATTAGATATGATGGATAGAACGGTGGCAACTAGGTATGCACCTTTAGTTTTACCTCAGCCCTTAAATGATCTTCCTCGTGGAGATTACCAAAAGTACTTGCCTAGGTTTAATGGACAAGCTGAGACAATAACTGAAGAGCACTGGGATGCATTTTTCAGCTATGTAGATAATCAAAATATTGAGTCAAAATATGTGTGGATGAGAATGTTCGTATAGAGTCTGGATGGAGAGGTCAGGAAATGGTTCAGAGAGTTACCAGCAAATTTCATTACTTTAATAGAGATTCAGGATGTTTTCACGAGACAGTGGGGTGATACTAAGGATCATACATATTACATTACAGAGTTTGGAGCTCTAAGAAAGAAGAAATATGAAACTATAGCTAACTTCTCTAAGAGGTTTAACAAAATGAATGGAAGAATCCCTGCAGAAATCAAGCCTTCTGAAACTTTAGTGAAACTCACCTATGCTAATGCTTTTGACAATGAGGTTTCCCTACTCCTGAGAGAAAGGAGACTTTCCACTTTACTGAATATGCAAGAAGCAGCATTAGAGGTAGAATCTAATATTCTTGCCTCTAACAGATTGAAGGTAAACTCATCTCAACAAGATTATGACAGAAAGGGTAAAAGGGAGGTAGCTCCAGTAGTTTCAACATCACATCCTGCAGATGGTAAAATTGATGAGATGACAAAATTAGTGAAAATCCTAACAGTAAAATTAAATAAATGGGTATCCCGACCCATGTGGGCCACAAGATCCTAGGTCGTGTATAGGGCCTGGTGTACGCGGGAAAATCACAACCTTCCTTCATACACACACTATTGTTACCAAGAAAAATCATGTACAGGGCTGTGTATACCCAATTTAATGGAAAAAAATAATCAAAATTCAATATTTTTTTATTATATGGCGCGAGAATGGAGGGAGCGTGAGCATGATGACATTGATAGGGAATTACATCGAGGAATAAATGCTCAATAAGATCTAAAAATATGTGGATTATATAAGTTTGGGAATCTTGGGTGTTTGAGGGCCCAACCAAGACTTCTTCGTATGTTTGTTGACTACTGGGACCCAGACATAGAGGATTTTCATCTAGATGGTATTCCCATGAGACTAGAAGTGTAAGATATCTACTTCATTGTTGGACAATCTCACCGAGGTGAGGTAGTAAACTTGAGGTATCGTGGGGTGGGTGGAGGTCTCACCATCGAGGATAATATAGTTGTTTATGGCCTTCCAGATATTGAGAAGATCGGAAGCTAGGTTCTAGTGAAATCCATCCAGAGCCTGAGTCTCAAGGTGATAGTTATGGTACTAGCTAGAATAGCACGGTTGGCATCACTTCATCAAGCCTCTAGGCCTTGTTAAAAAACAAGACCATAGAGCAATACCATATATATAGTTAAATCAATAAACAAGATGCAAAACACATTAAAACATTACAGAGAGACACAGATATAACATGGTTCACCCAAACGATGGGCTACGTCCACAAAGAAATTGCCAGTCCTTTTATTACAGTCCAGAAAGATGAAGGGATACACCTTGCATCAAAACCGCTGCACTTCCTCTTCATGCTCTCACAGTCTCTCTTCCAATACAATACAATACCATACTCAGTCCTTTTACAATGCTTTCTTTTATAGGGGAAATACAATGGGAAAATTCTAGGGTTAACCCAATACCATGGGTTCGCAAAATTGTTGGCCAACACATATCCCAAAAAAATTTCTCGGGGGCTCTGCCCCCGAACCCCCTTTTTCGAGGCACTGCCCCAAACCCCAAGGCAAGGGGAATGACTGTACAATACTCCTGGGTTACAATCACAACCAAATAATATCTTTGGATATGGAATATTAGGCTCCACAATCAACAATCTCCCACTTGGAGACTAATCACAACAACTCCATCGCTACTGGACTATGCTCTGGACCTTGGACTTGGAAAATTTCTTCTTTTCACCTTCATGCTTGAAGGCCAACAGAAACTAAGCAGGAACTCAATTTTTCTTTGGTCACTCCCTTTGTAAACATGTTTGCAGGATTCTGGCTAGTATGTATATTTTCCAGTTTTAACAATTCTTCATCTAGAACAGATCTTATGAAGTGGTACTTAAGCTATATATGTTTAGTCCTCGAATGAAAGGTTGAGTTCTTTGCAAGATGAATGGAACTCTGGCTGTCACTATGCAGCCTACTATTCTCCTGCTTCTTACCCAATTCTTCCATGAACCTCTGCAACCAAATCATCTCCTTACTAGCCTCTATAGTAGCAACATACTCTACTTCCATTGTTGAAAGTGAAACAACCTGTTGCAGTTTTGAAATCCAACTTACTGTTGTTCCACCTATAGTAAACACATGCCCTGTGGTGCTCCTCCTGTTGTATCTATCACCAGCCATATCTGCGTCAACATATCCCTGTAGAACAGTTTCTGAACCTCCAAAACATAATGCATGAGAAGTGGTACCTCTCAAATACCTGAGAATCCACTGTGCTGCTTTCCAATGCTCTTTACCTGGATTATTCATATACTTGCTCACAACTCCCACTGCATGTGCAATATCTGGTCTTGTGCACACCATGGCATACATCAATCTCCCAACCACTGATGAATAGGGAATCTTGGACATGTAATCTATCTCTTCACGTGTCTCTGGACACATATCCTTGCTTAGTTTGAAATGGTTGGCCAAAGGTGTACTGACTGGTTTTGCATTCTACATTCTAAACCTTTGCAACACCTTTTCTATGTACTCACCTTGAGACAACATCAATTTGCGATTTTTCTTGTCTCTTGTTATTCTCATACCAAGGATTTGCTTTGCAACACCCAAATCGTTCATCGCAAATGATTTAGCTAGTTTTCTTTTGAGCACATATATATCCAGCATGTTAGACCCTGCAACAAGCATGTCATCCACATACAATAACAAGATAATATATCTTCCATTATCTAGCCTCTTGAAATAAACACAGTGGTCAGAATGACATCTATCATAACCTTGTTCTATCATAAACTTATCAAATTTTAAATACCACTACCTTGGAGCTTGCTTCTGGCCATACAATCTCTTCTTCAACCTGCAAACCAAATTCTCCTTCCCTTTGACCTCATACCCTTGTGGCTGCTACATATAAATCTCTTCCTCCAAATCCCCATAGAGAAAGGCCGTTTTTACATCTAACTGTTCAAGATGCAAATCTTCTACCGCCACTAGACTTAAAATAGTTCTAATTGAAGTCATTTTAACTACAGGAGAAAATATTTCATCAAATTCTATACCTTTCTTTTCTGCAAACCCCTTTACAACAAGTCTAGCCATGTACCGCTTCTTTCCTCCATCTTCTTCCTTCAACCTGTAAACCCATTTATTCTGTAATGCCCTTTTTTCTGCAAGAAACTTAACCAGATCCCAAGTCTGGTTTCTTACCAATGAGTCCATCTCCTCATCCATGCCTTGCTCCTACTTCTTTCTAGTTTTTACCTGCATTGCTTCTTCAAAACATTCTGGTTCACCAGAATCAGTCATCAATAAATAATATAGTGAAGGAGAGAATCATTTAGGGGGCCTACTTAACCTAGTAGACTTTCTTATAGTTGCAAGAGTTTCGGGTACCTACTGCTGCTCTTGACTTTCTGGTGCTTTCGGAACTTCATTTTCCTTGATTTCATCAAGCACTATGTACTCTGTGTTTTCCTTTTCTTCTTTCTTTCCCTACAACTAATCTTTGTACATGACCTTTTCATTGAACACTACATCTCTACTCCTAATTATTTTGCAATTTTTAAGATCCCATAAGCAATAACCAAAATCATCAACCCCGTATCCAATAAAGGTACATTTCTTGGATTTAGCCTCAAGCTTTGTTCTATCATCTTTATCAATATGGACAAATGCTACACAACCAAAAATTCTCAGAAATGAGTATTTTACCTGTTTACTTGTCCATGCCTCCTCTGGAATGCCACCATCCAAAGCGCTTAAAGGCCCTCTGTTTATTAAATAAACAGCAGTGTTTACAGCATCAGCCCAAAACTATAAGGGCAACCCTGCATGCAATCTCATACACCTTACACGCTCCATGATCGTTCTATTCATCCTTTCTGACACACCATTTTCTTGGGGTGTTTTAGGGACTGTCTTCTCTCTGCGAATCCCATTGTGTGAACAGTAACTGTCAAACTCCTTGCTGCAGTACTCACCTCCATTATCAGATCTGAGACATTTCAACCTTTTTCCTGTCTCATTCTTATCCAAAGCTTTCCACTTCTAAAAAGTATCAAACACATCAGATTTTTGTCTAATGCAATAAACCCAAGTTTTTCTAGTTGCATCATCAATAAAAGTAACATAATAACAAGAGCCACCAAGAGATTGTACCTGAGCTGGTCCCCATACATATGTATGGACAAGCTCTAACTTTTCACTCTTCTTTTTTTTCCCAACCTTGAGAAATCTAACTCTCTTATGTTTTACATAAACACAATTCTCACAGAATTCCAAACTTACCTGCTTCAGATCAGGAAGCAATTTCCTTGAGTGGAGAATCTGCATCCCCTTCTCACTCATGTGGCCAAGCCTATGATGCCACAATGTCGCACTTGTTTCTGTGGAAGCTACAGCGATAGAATAATCAGTATAATGAGGACATAAATATAACGTACCTATCCTATCTCCTTTTGCAATTACCATTGATCCTTTAGTGATCTTCCACCACGTTTCTCCAAATGTAGACAAACAACTGCTATCTCCCAACTGCCCTGTTGAGATCATATTTCTTTTCATAGCAGGAATGTGCCTTACATCCTTTAGTAGCCATTCACTTCCATTATTTAACTTAATATGTACCTTACCCTTTCCAACAATTTTACATGGTTCATCATCCCCCAATATCACATGCCCAAAATCACCTTGAACACAATCATGAAAGAATTTTCTATGGGGTGTAGCATGACATTAAGCCCCTGAAACTACTACCCAGTAATCACTAGTATTATCTAATGCAAGAATCAAAGCATCTTGTAACACATCACCTACTAGATTCGCTTCCTGAGTAGTCTCTTGCTTCCTGTCTCCTTTTTTCTTTGGAGCTCTGTAGTCTTTCTTCAGATGTCCTTTCTTACCACAATTCTAGCACTCTATTTTTCTGAATCTAGACTTGGATCTTCCCTTTTTAGACTTGCCACAATTTCCTGTGCTCCTTCCTCTCTCATTTTGTCTCCCTCTGCTCTCCATGGTCAACACATTACCTGATGTCTCACCTGTGCTTTTTCTTCGCATTTCCTTGCTAAGAATAACACCAACAACATCATCAAACTTAAGAGTGTTTTAACTAGGGACAGAGTTACTTACAGCCATGACCAAGCTATTCCAGCTTTCTGGCAATGAGCACAATATTAGAAGAGCCCTAACCTCATCATCAAATTTCACTTTTACAGAACTTAACTAACTGGTAAGTGTATTAAACTCATTTAAATTGTTAGCAATAGATCCACCTTCCAACATCTTCATATTAAATAAATGTTTCATTAAAAATACCTTGTTAGAAACCGAGGGTTTTTTGTAGAGCTTACTCAATGCGCTCATCACACCCTCTGTTGTTTTTTCTTTTGAAATATTGAAGGCCAACGAACCCCAAGGCAAGGGGAATGAGTGTACAGTACTCCTGGGTTACAATCACAACTGAATAATATCTCTGGATCTGGAAGATTAGGCTCCACAACCAACAGGCCTCTCATGTTTTATTCAGTAGAGTGTATGAGACCTACATTATATGATTGGATCCCATCAGTGATGAACGCTATGAACCAACAACTGATAAAATCCAAGCTAGGAAGGATAAAGAACTTTGGTTCCACCAACAAACTTATCACTTTATTTTTCGAGCAAGTACCTGGCCTTATCCCAAGATTTGAGGTTCATCCCCATAGTCTATGAGATCCAACACAAAACTGTTGGCTGGAGGTGATGCAGGGGTTAGGGGGAGGTCAAACACCAAGTCCTTTCCCACTAGACTTCTACCACTAGTGGAGGAGATAGATCATGACCGTGGATGACTATCCCTATTCAGGGATCAAATTCCATGGAGACCCATACATGCCACTACCACTGGGTGCTACATAAGGTGACATAGGTAAAAATCCCAAATGTATTTTGAATTTTTTTTTTTTTGTATTTTTGATATAATAGAATAAAAGACATGTTTTTGGCAGTATCACGGACTGACGTTGACCATGTGTATGTAGATGTGGTTCTAAGATAGCCAGATGGTTCCACCGACATCGTCGAAGGGGACGAGGCGATGACATGATCTGTGTATATGCGGAGTGAATGCTCCAAAAGATACATAGAAAATTCGCCAGACTAACACACATGGTACCCAGGGTGAAAGTCAAGGACTTTCCTGAGGCTATACAGAGACACGTAGTAGGATTACCCTGTCTGTGGGTTAGACGATTTCAACAGCTGGACAATGAGATTGTTTGTTACCATGATCATCACCTTGGCCTATAGGAATAGATGCCTAGATAGACCTCTTTTATCAACCGTATAGTTTTTTGGTGGCTTAAATCCCCAATTTTGTTTCTTGATATTTTGTACTGTGACTCCATTTTGAAATATATTCGAAAATAAAATAATTATAGTGATTGTCTTGATGTATTTACGTGTGTGTTTAAATGTGAATGGAATGTATATGCTTCATTATTGATGTAACAAATGCCATTCTAAAACCTAATTTTCATAAGAATAAACAACATTACTATAAAGCCTAGGAATATGAATCTATGTTATGTAGTCAAATTGTTGTTTTAACAATCTTACCCATAAGAACCTTTCAATAAAGTCGGATCCCTGATGCGGTACACACCATTTAACGATGACACAACTAGATGTGAGTTAATACGGACTTCAAGAGATCGAACAACATTGGACATGGAATTGTGTAGTAAATCAATCACAACAATATATTCAACAACATTGTTTGATGATGGTTGGGGACACACACCTCTTGAAGACACCACATGACCCTCAGGAATATCAATGACCCACGAAGCTGAAGCTAACTTATGGGTATGGTGGTTGGCACCATCAGCGTATCCTAGGTAAACAAAATATTATATGGACATCTATCACAAAAAGGGGAAGCACGTTAACAAACCGAATCGCTACAAGGGAAACAAATTTAAACTATGCAACTGTACAATAATATACAAGATATCAGCCTCAGCTGAGAATTATGCATAGTATTTTTAGAGATAGGGCCCATTTATAGTCTCTGCCAAGGCTGTCCCTTCATAATACTCTAGCTCATAAGCGCCTCTCTCCAAGATATTTTTTGCTATGTAAGGCCCATGCTACATGGGGTTGAACTTACCTACCCCTAACGGTTCACTAGCTTGGTCATATAGGAAGACCAAGTCACCTTCATTAAATCTACGGGGATGGATAGACTTATCGTATTGATCCTTTTCACGACGCTTATTGACCTCAAGAGCCACTACGGCATCCCGATTATAATCATCAAGGTTTTCTAAGTGGACCAAAATTCCTTCCAACTCAAAAGTATCTGGTAATATCTCTATGGCCAGTTTCAACGAGACAATTTTGCATTCAACCGATAAACCCGACTCCACCCCATGTACTAGTTAATATGGAGAAAAATCGATGGTATTCTTACCTGTGGTTCGATAAGATGGCACAAAGAAGGGTAAAACATAATGTTACATTTGGTCTTTATTTATCTAACAGTTCTTTTCAGAATGGACTTAATGGATTTGTTCACAGCTTCAACCCGTCCATTCGCTTGAGGTAATAAGAAGAAGAATGCTCTTTCTTATATCCCAGTTTCGAAAATAATATGTCCATCATCTTATTTTGAAAGTTCCTTCCATGGTCAGTGACAAGCCCTCTCAAGATACCAAAGCAAGTAATAATCTAGTTATATACGAAATGAGTGGCTATCTCACCATCAGATTTAATAGTAGGCATAGCCTCTTCCCATTTTGTGAAATAGTCCAAGACCACTATGATGTGTGTTAGCTAGAATATTTCACCTTCTACGAACAGTAAAGTGTTTCACTGGTCTGAATGGTTCATATCTAGAACAAATGAAGGACAGAGGTTGAAGACTCTCCCTAGACGTCGTAGATACCTAGAATGTGATGCTTCAATAGTAACCCTGTGTACCTGCAAAAAGCTTAAACACGCAAACACATCGAAACTTCCATAATATAATCTATTGATCCATGTTAGTGACTAAGGAATCTAACAACATACATGTGAAATCAAACAACAAAAACATATGTGGGACAGAATTAAACTTGCATTAATATAGAAATATGGAGAAGTTTACAACCAAGCCTTAGTGTTGACATGCATCTCCATGAAACCAAGCACTCTCGCCCCCATAAGCTCTGACTCTAGCTCTCTATGCTCTCCAATGGCATGGGCCAAGTAATCAATCCAAAAGCATAGCAATACCTTCAAAGTTCTCTCCCCTCAACCATGACCATGAGCTTGTATTTATAAGGCTTAATGGATAGAGATGGTTGAGAGATTAGTGGATGAGGTGACCTCTAATATCCTAGGATGAGGGATCTCGAGCTCAACTAACCCACAATGATAGGGATAAAGGAGGACACGAGGCTTATCATCTAGAAGCCTCGAGAAACTTCTCTTTTTCCCTTTTTACCCAGGGTACCACATTTCTCCTTCAATGATAGAGTGGTTCTGGTAAGAAATGCTTATGGACAAGGGTCATAAGCGGTGGTACCACTTGTTGATAACAAGGGATAGGCGGTGCATACAAGGTACCACTCCTGGACAACAGGGGAAGCACAGTTCTAGGAATTTTCATGAAAGATTGACAATTAGCCTGGGTTTCCACTCCAAGTGTTGGGATTCAGGGCAAGTAGGTATGTAAAAGGTCTTATCACATGATGGTGACAGGATTTTGGTATAACAGGATGCCCCCCAAAGCATGAATCTTAGAGGGATACGATAAATGAGAGCTTTGAGAGAACAAGTCATCGCCACGAGGTGAAAATGTTGGCTCGATCGGAGCATATCATCAAGTAGGCATCTATAGTACATCAGTATGTTGACTCATAGACACAAGTAACCAAACTCATGGCTGCAGACCAATACAAGGCAGATCCATGAGAGGAATAAACAAGCATGGCTACTAGAATACAGTGTAGATCCATGTGATAGAGGACTCAAACTTGGACATAGCTACCAGACATACAACATAGATATATGTCATATAGACGCAAATTTGAGCATAGCCATGACCGTACAAATTTGGATCCATTCTAGATATACAAAACTCCATCGCAACCTAGGAAAAAGCAATGAGAACTTTAAACAAATGCCCAGGTTCTTCGTCTCGTCTTCCACAAAGTACGATTCTATCCATATGAATACAATGATCTGAAGTTGAACATGCTAGAAACCACTTGATTACTGGTCAATGATGTGAATCGTTAACAAGTGCAAGGGAGATCACCATTAATGTCAATGATTCCCAAGGTACCTTAGTACAATCTACTGAGTGCGAATAGATGTCCTGATGTCAAACCCAGTCGATTCTATCGATCAAAGGTCAATTATGTGAACCTATGTTGAGAGCAATAGAATATTTCATTAAGGCATATAGATCTCAAGGTACTAAATATTGTTTCTAATACTATTTCTCGAATGATGAGCTGATGTCGACGGGAACAGTCTCGTCGAAGGAGGGCCATGATGAGTCCCACATCGACGACATGAAACTCAGAATATAGTTCTGGAATGATGTGAATGTAGTAACCATAAGACTGACTCAAAGATACTGACACAAGGACTGTGTATACTGTAGAGGTAAAACTTCTTCAAATCCCCTTTGAACATCGGGCGGCATGACAAAAAGACTTGGAAACATGACTAGACGGGACAGACACACAATATGACAGTGGACAATGCATTCTTTTGAAAGACACAAAGGAGTGACATGACTCATGAAAGTGGATCGTCACAAAGATAAGCTAAATACCCAATTGACTGACATGATGTGCAGACAAGTGCCATGTTCAAAGGTAATGACAAACAACTGCCATTATTTGAAAAATGATTCCCTTCCCATTTTCCCCATCATGATTGATGAATGCCTCTTTTCGATTTTATGAGTTCAAAGAGGGTAACAAACACTTGATATAGCTTTTCAGAAGACAAGTCTAGACTCATATGTTTTATGAACCTGAGAGAGGAGGGGTCCGTTCCCAAAATGGGTCTCTCAATGTTTAATTTGACGAGTCCATTGAAAGAAAACTTGGTATCGTTCATGTTTAGAGAGTCTGAACGATCACAGAATAAGACTCCAAAAGGTCCCTTTTCGTATTATTTAGTCTCTAAGGCCCGAAAAAGTGTAAAATCATACCTTAGAGAACTCTTCCAGTCATGATTGGCTGGAGTGTTCCTTTTTCGTAAATAGTCCTATCCGAACCGAAAAAGGGATAACCTACCATCGGACGGATGACTCTTCAAATACTTTAACGAGCGTGAAGGAGACAATATCGCTTGACTATCTTTTCGTACTTAGGGAGCCCGAAAAGAGTTTAAAGAGGACTCCATTAGACTTTTTCATGTTTGAATCCAAAGCATGAAAAAGTAACAAAATAAGCTCAAACCACTTTTCATGTTTTAACTAGAGCACAAAAAATGAAAAGTAAGCTCAACACTGTCTTACTGTTTTTAACGAGCTCGAAGATCAGTTGAAAGAATGCTCAGGGATTGGTTTCATTTTTATGCAAGCTTGAAACCAATGGGTAAACTATGCTTGAAAAATCCTATTAACATGGTATACAGAGGTTGGAATCTTTCCCCTAGCATGATTGCTAGCGAAGATTACCCCTAGCATGGTTGATAGTGGCTCAACATGCCCCCAAGCTTCGTTTCATTTGACGATTCTTCTTCCATACCCAACCTAAGAACCTGGTTACTAATGTGAAAATGTTCACCAGGAGGGTAGGAAGAATGAGAATTGGGCAGGCGAAGGTTCAAGTTCTAACACTAAAGGGAAGACTCGACTCAAGGGGAGGGGATCTGTTTCATTTTTACACAAGATTGAAACAGAAGGAAACTATGCTTCGAACATGGTTTCATTTTTATGCAAGCTTGAGACCAAAAGGGTAAAATATGCTTAAGGAAACCTACTTCATTTTTCAACGAGCTTGAAATAGAAAATGAACTATGCTCAGAGGCATTCGTTTCATTTTTTAACGAGCTTGACACAGAATGGGAACTTTGCTCAGGGAAAACTGACATGATGGTCAGGTGTTGTTTCATTTTTTAATGAGCTTGACACAGAATGGGAACTTTGCTCAAAGGAATCTGTTTCATTTTTTAATGAGCTTGACACAAAATGGGAACTATGCTCACAGGCATGGTTTCATTTTTATGCAAGCTTGAAACCAAAAGGTAAACTATGTTGGAGAAGTGGTTTAATTTTTTAACGAGATTAAAACCAAAAGTAAACTATGCTCTATACATGATTTCATTTTTATGCAAGCTTGAAACCAAAAGGGTAAACTATGCTTAAGGAGTGGTTTTATTTTTTAACGAGCTTGAAACCACAAGTAAACTACGCTCTAGACATGGTTTCATTTTTATGCAAGCTTGAAACCAAAAGGGTAAACTATGCTTAAGGAGTGGTTTTATTTTTTAACGAGCTTGAAACCAATAGTAAACTATGCTCTGAAACCTGCTCCTACCGAACATGATATCCAAAGGTTGCTAGGTTTCCCCCATTTCATAAAAGCTAGCAGCTTAGCTCCATTATGATATCCATAGACTAGATCCATGCCCCCCATTTTACCTATGATGGGAAGAAGCTAACTAGAAGAAAGGAAAGGAACCACAAGAACATGCGGCACATTCAGAGCAGTCTGATTACTAGGAGTGATGCAATGGTCAGGTGTAACAAAGGAAAGCTGATCAATGATCACAATATTCCCATCATGGGGAAAATGCATAACTCTAAAGAGTGTGGACACAATAGCCTTCATGGCATAAACATAATCGCGTCCAAGGAGCAGATTGAAATCTAAAGGACCTTGGGCTACCATAACATCAATACAAATAGTTTTCCCTCCTAGTGTAATAGGAAAATAAGGAAGGGTCCCTAAAGGTGTAGTAGGTCTTCGATTAAAAGCTGGTATCTGATCGATGGCTGACAGAAGCTGAGGAGAACCTAAAGCTTGCCAAGCAGTTGAGGATAGAATACTAACAGAAGCCCCTTCGTCAACAACAGTGCGAACTATCTGCCTAGCAGTAACATTCACAACTATATAGAAAGGAACACTTGAATGAAGACGAGATTCTGTTAGGTTACTCCAGTCAAAGGAAATAACCTCACTACTCATAGAGGGTTCTGTTGAAACAAACAAAATTTCCTCTTGTCGAGAACAATCAGAACGAAGCATAAAAGCTTCAGCAGGTTTTGGTTCATTCTCTACTAGAAGAGAAGAACAAGACAAAGATTTGGTCAAAGAGACTACTTCAGTCTTAACACTCTCTGATGAAAGAGCGAGATCGGGTGAAAATGACATCGACTCAACCACTTCACTCCCCGAAGGAAGAGTGGGATCAATTACAGATAAATCTGAATCGACCACTTGGTCAACCAGTGGGGGATCGAGGGACAACTTACTATCACTTGTTGGAATCACTTGTTGATGATCAGTAATATTTTCCAACCAACGCGAAGCTTCATGCATGCTTGGACAAAGAAAAGTACGATGCATAGCCTTGCATATCAAACAAGGATACAAAAATTTACCCTTACGACCTTTTACCAATGGGTCACTGGTTGAGGGAGTATCGTCAACATGATGATTAGAGGTTGATGACATAAATGGTTTGGACCTTTTAGACCACTCTTCTTGTACACGGGAGAGACCGGGACACTCCTTAAGAAGGTGGTCCCCCTTGCAAAGCTTACAAGGGAACTTGGGTTTTCCAAGTGTTCTCTTAGAATGAGCACCATTAAGAGCACATGGTTGCTGCTTTTTCTCTTTCTTATCCTTCTTCTTTTTACCCTTCCCTTTCTTCTTCTTCTTATCCACATGACTACTAACCATAGGGCTTTGGTCAAGCGAAGAAGAAGAAATAGATGAAGCCTCAACCGACGAAGAAGGAGAGGGATTAGGTTGAGATCAATCCTCTCCCGGAGGAGAGGTGACGTTTGAGACATTAGGTGTAATGGGAATTACCGGATTAAACATCCATACTGGTAATCCTATAGTTAACCCAGGAAGATTCAGAGAGGCAATAAAGGGAGGACCAATACCTTCACTTGGAGGGAATTCAAAAGGTACACCTTGGAAAGGGACCTCTTGAGTGGTAGTCCCAGACGAGGATGCCATCTCTAAACTCTCTAATAACCCCCTAACTACCATGCATAAGCAAGTACTACTCAAACTAAAAGCAACAAGCAAACATGTGAAAGGAGTGGATAAGAGTCAGGAACCTCACAGGATAGGCCAAAAGGATAACTCAGATGGTTTGAGGATTCCTAAAAGGGTCTCCCGATATACGCAAGGTACGTGGGAGTTCAAAATGGTAGTAGTGTTGTCTAATGCATAACCGTTCACAAGAGGCCTTCCTATATACAATCGAGTACGTGAAGTACCTTTCTATATACCTCAAGGGTACATGAAAGGTTGTTCGATATACCGATGGTACGTGGAAGAACCGTGCGAGTCCCAGGATGTAATGCGGACAAATAACGACAGCTCCTACGCTTAACGATGCCCGAACACGTCTCTAACTTATCACTCAAATTGCTAAAAGTTTTAACCTAGTACTACCGTTAATTTTATCTTGTGCGTTTAGGTGGAACCATGGAGTGAAAACTTAAATTTAAATAAGATGCATACTGATCTATATGATAATGCAAGTTTTCCTCTTCAATGAAATTCTACCTAAGAGAGGGAGAGAGATTTACTTTTCTTCCTAAAAATGCACACCCAAACAATCTTCAAAGAAAATAAGAAAGGGATCTAGAGAACATATAACATAAATCAAAATGTTTCCTATCTTTTCATGCTTGAAAAAGACGCATAAAAACTCAATGGAAAGATGATTTCACTAACATTTCCAAACAAATCTAACTCGAATGCACGCAAATCTCAAAATAGATATTTCTTCTCAATGAAAGTAAGATCTAGAATCTCGAACAATCATGCACAAAACAAAAAGAAAATCGTTCAAAAACTTGCGAAAAAATCAAAAGAGAGAGAAAACTAAAACTTCCTTTTGAAACAGACAAGGAAACGAAGAACCAATCTTTCCTACCAAGAGCTGAAAAAATCAACATGCAAAAGGAAACAAGATGATCTTTTCATGTTTAAGGAGCCTGAAAAAGAGGTGAAAAGAAGACTCCATGACACTTCTTTACACCATGTCAATTTTTTACGAACCTGGAAAGAAACTGAAATGGACTCAAAGCTTTGATACTAGGTTTAAAGAGCATGAACAAAGAGTCGTAATGAACGCTCATCGACCTTTTCTGTTTTATGAAAGTGTGAAAAAGACATAAACAAACTTCCAAAGCTCATCGACCTTTAGCAGTTTTCTCGAATAAGCTCTGTGTGCATTGAAGTCCTGCTTAACCCCTGTGAAATAAACCGGATTCGAAGAGTCTGGAATACTATGTTGAGGCTCCATCCACGTCACACTTAAAATGTTCTAAGGAGTGACAACAGAGGACCCATGGAAAAGAGCAAGGTGAACAGTATTAAATATAAATGATCCAATGCCAAGAAACGAATGCCAAAAGGAAAATAAAGAGTCAAAACTCCTATAAAAGCATCATACATCAAAACAGGTGCTGAATCATAAGTACTAAATTGCCAAAAGATCCTCTCCGTCCGTGAGCTGAAACATGAAGCACACCACTCACACAAAAGGACACTATGGGATAGAGGATCCTGAAATAAAATTCAGTAAGAAAGGCATGCAGGAAGACTCATATGAAAAGGGACAAAAGTCCAAAAGCACAAAAGATGCTAAAGTGGCATGGGAATGAGGAACAAACGGATATTTATGTTTACCATATGCTACAATCCTGGGGAGTCCAAGCTATCAGCTACCTGAAAACAAAAGTAATAATGAAACTCATCCTCCGGCCTCAACAGAGTCATCTGGACCTGAAGTCCAAAACGATCCGCCTGCCGATGCGTGGTGACTCTTTTTCGTCGCAGACCCGTAGTTGTTTCTCTCCTGCCATTGCAGCTAGGAGAGTCATTTAGCTCCCAATTTAATTTTCTTTCAACTTCCGACTAAAACCTTTTCCCACTCGCGTTTCGGGTGTCTCTAGCTCTTTTTCTTTCCGCCGTTGCGGCTCTCAAAGTCCTTTAGCTTCCGAAGTGTAAAGTCATCCGGCTTCCGATTGAGATTTCCTGCCCGCGTTTCGCATGACTTTAGCCCTTGTCTTTTCCACCGTTGCGGCTAGGAAATTCTTTTCGCGTTCGATGCCAAAGCCTTCCAACTACCGATCTAGAACTTTCCCGCCCAGGGCTTAATCAAAACTCTTTCCAGATCGAGAGATGCACCTGGCCGTTTTCTTGTGGATTAGTTGTTTCAGGTGGTTAATTTTAATGTTTAAAATGCCATTCCAATGAATGATACTTGTCGATTGATTGCAGGTCGGTTCGGGAGATCGGTCAAACTACCGCGACGTGGAGGAAGACGGACCGTTTGGTAGAGGCACGGCCGAAACTAACAGGATCACAAGAAGGACAAATGAAGGAAAAAGACAAAATGAATAGTGACAAAGGAGCAGCTCTGAAAGGTCCGGCAGTCACTCAGCCAATCACGAGCATGCGCAGAAAGATAGAGGAATATGAAGCGTTGAGGAACTGAAAGGTCAGACGTTTGGGGGGCAGCCCAAGCGATCTGCAGTTGTAATTTAAATATTTGAAAGTAGAACTTAGACAAGGGACTTTTTCCCTGGAAAAACTTGTAAACCATTTGCTTGTAAGAGGAACTATTTCGTTTTACAATCAGAAACTGCAACTTTTGCCTACTAGAGAAAGTGAACTGTGGAATGTATCAATGTGATTAAATGAACAATGTTGAAGGGGAACTATTTTGTTTTCAGCTGTGTTTCATTAACTGTGAGAGTGTTTAACTTCCCAAACCTATGTTCTTGTTGAATGCTTTTCAATATATTTTGTGATGTTTTTCCACTGTGAGTAATAAATGTTGTTCATAAAACAATTGGCTAACTGGTTGTTCAAAAATCTGCAATTGTTCATGTCTCTTGAAAGAAGTGTCAGCTATCTGTAATTTTTCATTATGCATGCACAAAAAAATATATTACTCACCAATGAATGATAATCCTGCTCCCTAGGGATAGTTTAGGTAGTTAGTTTTAATTTCTCGTTGTATGTGATTTAGATGCTTGTGAATGCTAAGACGAGAGGTAAGAACCTGCGCATCACGTTGTGACTGCTCCTTGCATCTTATCACCCTGCATGGTTAATTAGGCACTTGCATATCATACATTAAGTCAAAAAATACAAAAATATACACGGTGGACCGGGCCGCAACCAGTAAAAGCCTTTGTTTTGTTACTTTGACCTACAGTAGTAGGACCGCAAACCGGAAGGATTCCCCATTCCAAATAGTCACGGGCTAGTTGGGAATGTCGACTGGGGAGAATCCCTTACTGTTGCTGCCTGCGAATTTCCAGGCCTCAACAGTTTTGGCACTAGAAGGAGGGCCGCCAGTGTATGGCTGGCCGAGGAAACCCGTTTTCCCGAGATTATTCCACCGGTAACAGTTCTGAAAGCAGTAGGTTTCATAATCCAATTCCAGAAGAAAGAGAACATCTATATTCTGTTGGCAACGAAATTGTTAATGATCTGAGAAGACACACCAGGGCATATGTAAATAAGATTGGAGGATTTCCAATCATCCCTGAATTGCCCAGAAGAGATTATAAAAAGAAAGATCATCCTGTTGCGGAAGACTCAGTGTTGGTTGGAGACTGGGAAGAACTTGTAGAAACAGCCTTACAGGAAGTTGTACTACCCTTAAACCAAGAAGGCCCAAATACCCCTCACAATTCTCCTGCTCACACCCCTATTGGCTCACCTCCTCACTCTCCACCTAGACTCATGGCAGGAGTAAATGCTAATCCACCACCTAACCCACCAAATCCACCACCTGCTTGGAGAGCCAGATCACCATTAAACCTGACACCTCCATTACACGACCTACCTCAAGCCTTTGACAAGATGTTGCTCAAGTTCGACCCAAATGAGAAAATATTAGTAGATGATCACCTACAAAGTTTTTACTTGGAAATTGAAGGATTAAGGGCCGGGGAGTATGAAGACGTAGTGTGCAGACTATTCTCGCATACCCTTAAAGGGGCTGCAACATCATGGTACTTTGGGTTTCCTGCCAACTCTATCCCTGATTGGGATACCTTCGAGAGAATTTTCAGAAGTAAGTATGCAACTCAGAAAACTCATGCAGCCCTCATGAAAGGGCTATGTGCCTTGAAGAAAGAGAGGAAGGAGAAGGTGCACAGTTTTACTTAAATATTTGCAGCATACCTCAAGAATTTTTCTGACGCGGACAAGCCTTCAGACAAGGTCTTGATCGAATATTATACATCAGCCTTAGGCCCTGACTCGGCCA
>LPNX010180578.1:200065-223576 GCA_001517045.1 Pseudotsuga menziesii | reverse complement strand
GGGCCCCTCCTCATGATGGAATATTGCTTCAGGTCGTTTTATCCTTGATTGTTGATCATGTTTTAAGTTTGGATATTCTTAACGATTTATGTGCAGCCTGTTACCGGACATTGTTTGTGTTAGATTTTTGCAGCGGGTCACAGAGTTGAGTTTAGTATTGCTAATTGTTCTCTGATGGGTCGCCATTTTGAAGGAGAAATGGTTTTTTGGCTGTTGTTGAATTTTTGGGCTTTCCAAACACTTATTGTTTTTCTAAGTGATCGGGCGTCAATTTTTTGTTTAATCGGAAGCCTTAGCCATTTCCTCTTCCGCCGTTGCGGCTCCCAAAGCGGTTTGGCACCCGAAGTCCAAAACGATCCACCTGCCAATGCGTGGTGACTCTTTTTCGTCGTGGACCCATAGTTGTTTCTCTCCCACCATTGCGGCTAGGAGAGTCATTTAGCTCCCGATTTAATTGTCTTCCGACTTCCGACTAAAACCTTTTCCCGCCCGCGTTTCGGGTGTCTCTAGCTCTTTTTCTTTCCGCCGTTGCGGCTCTCAAAGTCCTTTAGCTTCCGAAGTGTAAAGTCGTCCGACTTCCGATTGAGCTTTCCTGCCCGCGTTTCGCATGACTTTAGCCCTTGTATTTTTCGCCGTTGAGGCTAGGAAAGTCTTTTCGCGTCCGATGCCAAAGCCTTCCGACTGCCGATCTAGAACTTTCCCGCCTAGGGCTTAATCAAAACTCTTTCCAGATCAAGAGATGCACCTGGCCGTTTTCTTATGGATTAGCTGTTTCAGGTGGTTAATTTTAATGTTTAAAATGCCATTCCAATGAATGATACTTGTCGATTGATTGTAGGTGGGTTCGGGAGATTGGTCAAACTACCGCGGCGTGGAGGAAGACGGACCATTTGGTAGAGGCAGGGCCGAAACTAACAGGATCGCAAGAAGGACAAACGAAGGAAAAAGACAAAACGAATAGTGACAAAGGAGCAGCTCTGAAAGGTTCGGCAGTCACTCAACCAATCACGAGCATGCGCAGAAAGATAAAGGAATATGAAGCGTTGAGGAACTGAAAGGTTAGACGTTTGGGGGGCAGCCCAAGCGGTCTGCAGTTGTAGTTTAAATATTTGAAAGTAGAACTTAGACAAGGGACTTTTTCCCTGGAAAAACTTGTAAACCATTTGCTTGTAAGAGGAACTATTTCGTTTTACAATCAGAAACTGCAACTTTTGCCTGCTGGAGAAAGTGAACTGTGGAATGTATCAATGTGATTAAATGAACAATGTTGAAGGGGAACTATTTCGTTTTCAGCTGTGTTTCATTAACTGTGAGAGTGTTTAACTTCCCGAACCTATGTTCTTGTTGAATGCTTTTCAATATATTTTGTGATGTTTTTCCACTGTGAGTAATAAATGTTGTTCATAAAACAATTGGCTAACTGGTTGTTCAAAAATCTGCAATTGTTCATGTATCTTGAAAGAAGTGTCAGCTATCTGTAATTTTTCATTATGCATGCACAAAAAAATATGTTATTCACCAATGAATGATAATCCTGCTCCCTAGGGATAGTTTAGGTAGTTAGTTTTAATTTCTCGTTGTATGTGATTTAGATGCTTGCGAATGCTAAGACAAGAGGTAAGAACCTTCGCATCACGTTGTGACTGCTCCTTGCATCTTATCGCCCTGCATGGTTAATTAGGCACTTGCATATCATACATTAAGTCAAAAAATACAAAAATATACACGGTGGACCGGGCCGCAACCGGTAAAAGCCTTTGTTTTGTTACTTTGACCTACGGTAGCCGGATCGCAAACCGGATGGATTCCCCATTCCAAACAGTCACGGGCTAGTTGGGAACATCGACTGGGGAGAATCCCTTACTGTTGCTACCTGCGAATTTCCAGGCCTCAACACGCGGTTACCCCTTGCAGGATACGCGATACAACCCGAGAACCGCGCCTATAACATAGTTGACAGGCGGTGCCACTGCCTATCTCCAACGGTGCACAGGCGATGCCGGTCCTGGAGACTTTAAACTCATAGCATGAGCAATAATAAGTCATTCTTTTGATTTTTAATGATTAGGAATGATTCTAATGCATACTATGATTGTTTTTTACAGGTCTTGGTTGCTCAAAACATTGTGATATGGAAAGAAAGAACACATGACAATGATGATGCCTTTGCAGAGAGAAATGCGGGTTGTATTGCCGCATTAAGGGAATGTGGGCTCCTGAAGTTCTTCCGGACCCCAAGCATGGTGTCACATGAGCGATTACTGGAACAGATACTGCGGATGTGGAATCCAGAGCAACAGTATTTCGAGGTGGGGGCCCATATTCTTACGGTGGAAGTAGAGGATATCTACTTCTTGACTGGTCTCTCGAGACAGGGTGCCCCCATCTCAATGACAAGTTCCCGGGGAGGGGATATTACCACTTGAGAGCTTATAGATCGTCACTGTGTTCCAGGGACGAGGACATCGGGGAAGAAAATCCCCATCAGAGTAGTGACAGATGGGCCTCTACGGATCATCCTATTTACTATGCAGAGGGTGGCCGGGAGTCAGGGTGTGCACCAGGATTCTAGGGCACACATGATGTACACCATAGAGGCCATGGCACCCATGGTGTTCAACTGGGTGGAAGCCATGCTTCCAATATTCAAAGATCAGCTGACTAAGTGTCGGCAGGGAGAGCTAAAGCAGTTTGGATTTGGCTCCATTTTAGCCTGCTCTTCTTCGAGAGGGTTCCACATATGAGACCTCAGGTGGTCTTCCGGAGTCTGAGAGCACGAGACCCCCATATGCTGAGGTGGGTCCAGGTCATGGCTCATACAGGAGCAGGTAGGGGAAGGGTGAAGTTCGATGATCCGTTCTTCAGATGGCTCTGAGATCAGATCCTCATGGTTGAGAATTATGCTTACGCAGGTACGCACTTCACCGGAGATCCTGACCTACCACTCCCACCTGGCGGACAGTGGGGCAACATCGGTAAGAAGCAAGAAACCCTAAAATGGATGAAATATTTTTATGTTTTTTGATGTTTTACATTTTTATGTTAAGTGACGAGACCTGTATATTCTCATGTAGATGTCGGAGCAGCGCGACCTGGAGGAGCATCTCCATTGGATAGGTGAGCTCGAGCTCACGTTGTACCACGGGGTGATGATATCACCAGGGAGCTAGAGGAAAACCTGGAGAGGTTGACCTTGGATATTCTAGATGCTGACATTGATGACCTCCCGATGAGATATGAGAGATACACAGTGGGAGTACCGGGTCAATTCAATAGGCTGCTATGTAGGGTAGCTCGAACATTGATGTGCTATCACAAGCACCACTAGTGTATGAGATATGTACTGAAAACTGACAGCTTCAGGATTTTGTATGATGATTTTTGCTGAAAGCCTACATGCTTCTGATGAGGTCTCGAGACCTATTTTTTGTAAACTTTTTCGTATATATATATATAAGGACTTTTACACGGTGTTTATATGTTTCAAATGGAAAATACATTTTCTAAGAGTTTTATGTGTCTTTGAATGTTTATTTACAATGTACCATGTTTGATTTTGACATCATGAATGGGCAATATGCTAGTCTAGGATGTAATTAGCTAATGAGTTTGCAACTACATTATCTTTCCTAGGGATATGCCTATAGGTAATGGTTTCAAATGATCTTTCTAGCAAACGTACTCTCCGGAAGAGGCAGAGGAGCAACAGGTTTCTAATTGTGTAAACATGGTTTAAATGACAAACCACGAGTTGTGAGTCCATCAAGACTACTAGATCACGAACATCCTGGGAGGAAGCTTCAGTCAGAAGACTGATGACTGCTTTATACTCGGCGATGTTATTAGTAGCGGGACCTATACAAACTGCTCTTGAACTAACCAAATCTTTAGCTAGGGAATAAAGGACCTGTTGCAGCTGCAATTGTTTTCCCAAATTTTTGAAATCTTGGACCCTCTTCTCAATTTTTATCTTGCCTAGAATTGTTTGGATCCATGAACTCTGTTTGTGTTTCCCCTTTGCTACAAGTTTGGATTGTTTTGAGGTCAACTGTTTTCGTGCTTTTCGGTAAATTGCTTATGTCTGAAACTGTTTGAGCTATGGAATTTGAAGATTGGATTTAAAATGTTTCCCTTTTGATCTGCAATTTCCTTCTTTGATATCGGAAGTCTTTTCTTGTTTTCGCCGCTGTTTTGGAGGTGAAACAAACTTTTTCGTCGCTGCCTAGCCGAAAGTCTGTTGGAACTTAACGTTTTAGTTCGGTTGTTCGAAAGTCATTTAACCATGGATCAGAGCCATATTTCCCTACGGGGCCGCCGTCGCAGAAGCCAAATGATGATTTTTTTTACAGATAGCTTTGACTGTGCCGATGTTGTGATGTTATTATTTCGACTTGCTTTGCGCTGTCGGAGGTTGGCTGAGGTTTGAGTCGGTGGTTTTTTTATCTTTATGGAGTCGTTGTTTTGAATATGAGACAAGCTTTTAGACTGTTGTACAACCTCAAGTTTTTCCGAGCACTTAACATTTTCATGTTTTTTCTGCGCCATATTGGAAAGTTTTATAACTTTGATCGAAGGTGGTAGTCTGATTGCCTTCTGCCATTGCGGCTCCCAAGTAAACTAAGTGCCCGCCATTGTAACTGCTCCACTCGCCAATGTTTTTGTTACGGTTCTCGCTGATATGTTTATTCGCTGCGGAGCCCGTAGCCTTTTCATCTTCCACCATTGCGGCTACATAATACGCTAACCTCCCGACGTTATGTCGTTCTGATCGTCGACAAGAAGTTTCCACCCGATGCTTTAGTGTTTAGTCTTTTGGACGCCGATAGGCTTAATGGTTCTATGGAACTCGTTGTCCATCTAAAACCCGCCATTGTGGCTAGGAGTAAGACTATCCTGCCGATGTTTTAATGGTTCAAGCCGTCGATAAGGTTTTTCCCGCCATTTTGTGAGTTTTTAACCTTTCTGTGGGCGGCGGTGGTTTCTGATTCTTGTTAAGGTTTTTGCGACAAAAGCGCAGTACAGGGCATCATTTTGATGATCAGTTTTATTGTTAGTGTGGTTTAAGTTTGTTGAAAATATGTAGTCCTAATTAATGATGAATTTTTGTTTTAACTGCAGACGGACTCAGAAGATTCTTTAGATTACTCCTACGAGGAGACATAGCTGAAGGATAAAGCTGAGAAAAGTTGGCTGAAAAGTGATAAGCAGAGTTTGTTCTGAAGTATTCATAAGATTAAATCTGAAATGTAACGTATTGCCTAAATCATGAGCACTCACAAAAGGACAAAATTGTGAGATTAAACGGTTTTGGGAAGCCCAAGAGTCATTCGTGGGCAGCCCAACAGTTTGGTTCTTTTTGTATAAATATAGAAGATTTAGATAAGAGAAGGGACTTTTTCCCAGTTAGATTGGAAGACATATTGTAAGAAGAACTATTTCCTTTTGCAATAGATAATGACAGTTTGCCTGTTGGAGAAAGCTGGGTGGAATGTTCAAATGTTATGCTATGGATTTGTTGAAGAGGAACTATTTCGTTTTCATCTTTTTGTCCATTATCTATGAGATCATTCTAACTCTTTGAACCTATGTTCTTGTATGAGTGATCTCTGGTTTATTTTATGAAAATTTCCACTGAGTAATAAATGTTGTTCATAAACAATTGGCTATCTGGTTGTTCAAATATCTTTAAATGTTCATGTGTTTTGAAAGAAGTATCAGCTATTTGTGATTTTTCATAATGCATGCACAAAATACATTACTCATTAATAAGTGATAATCTTGCTCCCTAGGGATAGGTTAGGTAGTTAGATTTAAATCCTTGTTGTGTGTGATTTAGATGCAAGAGAGTCTAAGACAAGAGGTAAGAACCTGCGCATCACATTGTGACCACTCCTTGCATTCTTAATCAATCTGCATCTTAGATAGGTACTTGCATATCATACTTAAAGTCAAAAATACAAAAAATATATACGGTGGACCGGGGCGCAACCGATAAAACCTTTATTTTTGTTACTTGACCTATAGTAGCCGGACCGCAAACCGGACGGATTCCCCACACCAAACAGTCACGGGCTAGTTGGGAACGTTGACTAGGGAGAATCCCTTGCTGTTGTTGCCTGCTAATTTCCAGGCCTCAACAGTTTTTGGCACTAGAAGGAGGGCCGCCAGTGCATGGCTGGCCGAGGAAACTCATTTTCTCGAGATTATTCCACTGGTGACAGTTCAGAAAGCAGTCTGTTTCCCAACCCAATTCCTGAAGAGAAAGGTAAAGAGAATTTGTATTCTGTGGACAACGAAGTTGTTAATGATCTGAGAAGACACACTAGGGCATATGTGAAGAAGATTGGGAGATTACCGATTATCCCTGACTTGCCCAAAAGGGAATATAAGAAGAAATATCGTCCCGTCTTGGGAGATTTAGTGTTAGTTGGAGATTTGGAAGAACTTGTAGAAACAACCTTACATGAAGTTTTACAGCCTTTAAATCAAGTTGGCCCAAATACACCTTACTGTTCACCTGTTCATACTCATGTTCATTCACCACCTCACTCTCCACCCAGACTCATGGTATGCATAAAGACAAATCAGCCGCCCAACCCATCAAATTCACCACCTTCTTGGAAAGCCAGATCACCTTTAAACCTAACACCTTCATTGCACGACTTACCTCAAGCTTTTGAGAAGATGCCGCCTAAGTTTGATCCAAATTAGAGGATGTTAGTTGATGTCCATTTGCAAAGTTTCTATTTGGCAATATAAGGACTAAGGGCTGGGGAATATGAAGATGTAGTTTGTAGACTTTTTCCACACACCCTTAAAGTAGCAGCAGCATCATGGTATTTCGTTTTGCCTGCAAACTCTATTCCAGACTGGGACACCTTTGAAAGGATTTTTAGAAGTAAGTATGCAACCCAAAAAACTCATGCAGCTCTCATGAAAGGATTGTGCGCTTTAAAGAAATAAAGAAAAGAGAAGGTGCATAGTTTTACCCAAAGATTCGCAGCCTATCTTAAGAATTTTTTTGAAGCTGACAAACCCTCGGATAAAGTCCTGATTGAATATTATACCTCAGCTCTAGGACCCGAGTAGGCCATGTTTTCCAAAATGAAGGCAAAACCTACGCTAGCAGAGACTTATGAAGAAGCAGAGAGAGTAGAGGCCGAAAAAGAAAGCATCGAATATTACCCTGAACAGTCAGGAGAAAAAAATGTTGGGAGGAAGGCTTTGTTATTTAAGCCTAAAGAGGAGCAATCACCAGATTTTGAAGGAATGGCAAAGATGATGCAGAAGCTCTCTAACAGAATCATAGACTTGGAAAAGGAAAAGGAAACCCAAAACTTCTATAATCCATATTACAAGAAAAGAGAAGATAACAATCAATCCCAACCCCCTTCGCACAGCCCTGCATCTATGAACTTAACAGAGGTAGGAATGGATAACTTTTGCAATTTCCACCAACAACCCCATTCTGAAAAAATTTGTCCTCAATGGATAAATTCAATGATGTTGGTCATGAATCAGCTTTTGGATTCCAAATTAACTGAAGAAAAGGGTGAAGAAAGGAAAGACAACAATAAACCAACATAAAAACAGGAGGATGAGGCCATGGTTTTATGGGACTGTGTATCGTTGTTTGATGCCAATGAAGAAAAGGATCTAAGACTCGAGGACATCCTGGAAACAAATGTAATGACGAGAAGCCAAGGGTTGATTAAGGAAAACAGTCTTATGCTCTCGAATATCAAAAGACTTCAAAATAATGTCAAGAAATTTCAAAACAACTCCACAACTAATAAAATTCCGGAATTTACCATCACCAGTCAAAGTCCTAGATAGGTCAACATGCCTACTAAGCCCAATGAAGAAAAAATAAATAATGTTAGATCAAATCTCACAGAACATAAGATGGATTATGACATTGTGGAGGATATCAAAAAGGTAAGGGCAAACATCTCATTATTTGAAATGTGCAATGTGCCACAGCAGAAAGAAAAGCTATTGAAAGCACTTGAAGTATCAGAGGAGAGGCTACCCACTGACAATCAGCCCCAAGAAGAATAAATTGGTGAAGCAAGTATGGGAGGTAAGCCTAAGAGCAAGAATCCACCTTTTCTCCTTACTTTTGAGATTTTCAACCACAATGTGCATAATTGCCTAGTAGAATCGAGGGCATCAATCAATCTCATGCCACTGTCGATCTGCAAAAAGATAAATGGACAACCTAAACCCTCTACCTGGAGGGTCATTCAGTTGGATAGAATGAATGTGAAGGTAATTGGAGAAATGGAGGATGTTCTTGTTCGCTTATCTTCAAATGATAAGGTGTGCCAATTCATTGATATTGTGGTGGATGACATACCGGAAGCTTATGGACTTGTTTTGAGCAGAGATTGGTCGGAAAAGATGAACGGATATTTTGCCTCAGACTGGTCGCATATGTGGCTACCATATAAAGGAAGCCCAAATCAAATTAAAGTTTTGAGGGAGCCCCACATGAAACACAGTGTTACTCAGTTCGATGGTAAAAATGAACCAGTGGATTCTGTTTTGGGAAATTACTTTATTGAGCTAGAGCCGGGAAACTATCAAGCAGAAGAAGCCAGCAGTACATCTGACGCTCAGCCTAATCTCCTTCGGTTTTCACAGGCTGATGAGATCGATTGTAAAATAGTAGACTTAGCTGTAGATGTAAAGGTCAATTCTCGCACAGTAGTGGTTAGCGATTTTTGGACGCTTTTATTTGATGGTTCTAAAACTTTAGAGGGGTCAAGAGCCGGTTGTATCCTGATTGACCCTAAGAAAAACAAACATTTTCTTTCATGTAGGTTAGAGTTCAAATGTACTAATAACATAGCTGAATATGAAGCATTAGTTCAAGGATTAAGGAAAGCAATTGAATTAAAGGCAAAAAATCTGAAAGTGTTTGGAGATTCTAAAATAATTGTAAAACAAATTCGAAATCAAATACATTGCATTTCTCCTCATTTCAAAGCTTATCAAAATGAAGTATGGGATTTACTTAAATGTTTTAATACATTTAACATTGTATCGATTCCTAGACTTAAGAATGCAGCAGCTGACTTGCTTGCCACCTCAGCTGCGAGGCTTGTACCCTCTAATAATCTGTGCTCTGTTGAATTGTTTTTCAGGCCTTTAGTTCCAGATATGATTACCAATCTACGAGTGTTGGATGATGATCAGCAGATTATAGAATGCTTGACAAACGATGAGACCTTCAAAGGGGCGATTATTGATGATGAAGAACATCAGGGCGAGCTAAAATTCGATAATTGTATTCCTAAGGGAGTCAAGACTTTAGAATGGATGTTTGATTTAAATGAGAAATTTAGAAGACCAGCAAATGTGAAGACTCATAGCTCATCTCTACCCTTCGAGTTAATTAATTTGGGGACTGAAATGGAGCCTAAATACGTGAATTTGGGAAAATGTTGCTCCCCGGGTGAAAGGAATAAGTTTATCAGCCTTTTCAAACAATACAAAGATGTTTTTGCCTGGACGTATGAATATCTGAAGACATATGACACCAATATTATTCAGCATGTTATCCCCATCAGATTTGGAATCAAACCTTATCAGCGGCCTTTAAGGAAAATGCATCCAAAATTAGAACCTTTAATCCAGAGTGAAGTTAAGAAACTATTGGATGCTAGAATTATCTTCAAGGTTAGACACTCGGAATGGGTTTTAAATATGGTACCGGTAAGGAAGAAATCTGGAGAAATCAGGCTATGTGTGGATTTCAGAAACTTAAATCGCGCTTCAGATAAAGACAATTATCCTGTTCCACCCATGGAGCAGCTATTGCAAATAGTTTCAGGCTCTGAATTATTCTCTTTATTAGATGGATTCTCAGGCTACAATCAAGTACTAGTAGCCGAAGAAGACAAACTAAAAACGACATTCAGGACCAGGTGGGGAACTTTTGCTTACAGAAGGATGCCCTTTGGAATCATAAATGCTGGAGCTACTTTCCAAAGGGGGACATAGCTTTCTGCGGTCTGATTGGCCGCAGTGTTGTAGTATACCTCGATGACATCATGATATTCTCAAAGAAAAGAGAGGAACACACTTTTCATCTAAAGCAGATTTTTGAACGCTGTCGAAAATATGGTATCTCACTAAACCCCAAGAAGTGTGTGTTTGTTGTTACAGAAGGTAAGTTGTTGGGTCACGTGGTTTCTAAGAAGGGGATCTCCATAGACCCAGAGAGGATCAAAGCTATCGAACAGATTCCCTTACCCCATAATAAAAAGGGCATGCAATCATTTATGGGGACAATAAATTTCGTGCAAAGGTTTATGCCATATTTCGCTCAAATTATCAAACCTTTGCAGCAAATGGGAAAGCAAAGTTTACAATTCAAATGGACTGATATAGAGAAGAATGCATTCAGTAAAATAAAGACAGCTATCACACACGCACCCTTCCTCAAAAGTCCAGATTTTGAGAAAGATTTTATTCTGTACACTTTCGCATCTGATGATTCACTAGTAGTTGTGCTTACCCAGAAGGAAGATGGGGGAGATGAGTTCCCCATATCATTTATGAGCACTGGTCTACAAGGGGCCAAATTAAATTACCCAGCTGTGGATAAACAAGCCTATGCCGTGTTCAAAGCGGTAAAACAATTCAGGCCATATATACTTAAGAACCGGACAAAGGTAATAGTTCCACACCCAGCTGTGAGGTCTTGTAGAAGGAGCAAGTCGACATAAGTCGAATTGAACGAAGACCGACTTAGTCAGTCGACTAAGTCAATGGACCGACTAGTCGATCGGCCGACTACGTCGGTCGGCCGACTAAACTAGTTAATTAAGTCAGCTAACTAACAGTCGTGTCGGTTCACCGAACCGATAGGTAGTTATTTTGTAACTGTTTTGTAACTTGTATATATTAGGCTGTTGAGCCACACAAGAACTCAGTTCAGTTCTGTGCTTTGTATGAACTCATTGTAATAAAGTATTCTGTTCTATCCTATCTGTTCTTGTCTCTTGTCTCTGTATATTTATATGTTTTAGTATGTATTATTGGTAACTCTATGTGATCTGTGAGATTACAACATTGGTTCCGTTGCCGGTAGTACATGTCTAGAATATATGCTTACCTATGATACCAGAGCAGGAGATCAAGGACTGGTGGGAGCGTAAGATTGCCAATTACTTACAAAATTACGCACGTAGGAACAGACTAACAGTTGCAGAAGCCAAAGCCCGGTTTTTCACCGAGACACACGAGAAGTTTGTTGAGTCCGTGCCACAACTACTGAAGCAACTCCTGGATGAAAAAGACCGACGCAAATAAAGAAGAACAGTTGCTGGAGAAACTTATTCGGGGGGGTAGAACAAATCTGTCGGAGTGGTGTGAGAAGATCGCCGACGACTTCTGTGAGGAGCAAGCACTAGAAGACCGAACATCAGTGGAAACTGTAAAAGCTAAATTCTACACAGATTTCACCGACCAATTTCTGTGCTCCTTACCGACCCTGCTGTTCAAGTTCTTGATCAAGAAAGGAGCAGGCCATATCGTCGAACCTCGACCACCATTGTATGAACCGCCATCAAACACTAACTGGGCGGAGAATCAAAATAAGTGGGAGAAATTCATCGCTGAAAGGGAGTGGGAATACTTCCTGAACAAATAGACAGCATTATCCGAGCTTTCTAAAAAAGCGTCGGGTAGGCTATGGGGGGGTAGCTGGTCGTGTGTCGAAGGGGAGCATAGTGGGTACTAGTCGACTAGATTTAAGCCAGTAATGAACAGTCGACCGAAAAGGACCTGAAGGAATAGTATTGTATGAAAGTATGTCGGACATTAAAAGAATCGAGAGGGATAAAAGACAGCAGAGAAGGGAAGCCAGACGAGAACGATCCAAAGAGCTGCGTCGAGAACAAAACCCTAGGGAGACCGACCGAGATGAGAATCCGCCAGAGTCGGGTCATGACCGACAAGAAGGAGGCGTAGACGAAGAGACGGCCCCTCAGGAAGAAGAAGTGTGGATAGAGCAGCAAGAAGCTCTCCAAATAACGGTTCCCGATGAAGTAACCCTATCCCCAGCCAATCCACATACCGTAATACAGACTATTATTGAAGACGACCTCCGACTGAGAGATGGTGACATCACTATCTGGAGTCGACTAGGTGACGAACCCTACCCGGGACGACACCTTGTCATACGCCGACCCATCGAAGGGAACTGGGTGACCTTTCAAACGACACCTTCCTTTCGGAGTATCCACTTGCTCCTACCGACACACGAAGGAGCACCCCCCTGCCACATACAGCTTTAGAAGATACCGAAGAGTCATACCAAAGCACGCAGAGTGACAGTGGGCCATTGAGAAGACAAATTATCAACAATCCGTTGTACGACGAGAAAGAATCGACCACCAATGGAAGCATAAGTTCCGTCGACCAAAACCCCATCTGCAACCCCACAGGTTCGACTGTATCAACAACCCCACCTCTTTCACCACCACCCACACCCCCACCTCCGCCGCCGTCGGATAGCAGTGACAGCGACTCAGACATGGGTCATGGAACTGCCCACATTCCTCTATACGAGGGGGATGAAGATCCCAGACGACATTGGTTCATCTGCGAGTCCATCTGGGATGCAAACCAGGTGACTGATGAAGAACGACAGATGGCTCAGTTCGCAGGGGCCCTACGCAAACGAGCCTTGACATGGTTCATGAAATTCACAGAAAGGACCCCCAAGGCAACCAAAGCCGAGATAAAAACGCAATTCTTGTCCTTTTTCAAAACCCCAGACGCTAAGCATTTGGCAGCCAAAAAGCTGAAAACAACCCAACAGAAGCTAGGAGAAACTGTCCGCGATTATGACAAACGCTGGAAGGACCTATTGAGTCAATTAGATTATGTTATTGACGAACAACTGCTAATTCAATGGTTTCTTGCAGGCTTATCACAAAAAATTTGCCGACATATCAGTCTGGAAACTTTCAAGACATATGAAGATGCATTGACTAAAGCTCTGCAGGTCGAGATGGACGAAGACATCCCTGCATATCCAACAGACCACCGCCTGGAGGAACAGCTAGAAAATGTCCAGAAGTCTTTAAAAGAGTTGACCCTGAAGAATCAAGAGATCTGGTGTACAAACTGTGCGACGGCTGGTCATTCAAAAAATACTTGTCGACAGCAGTACAGCCGACAAGATGTCCGTTTTGTGCAGACTAACGCGTTTTGTGACATCTGCCAGGAGCGTGGAGACCATTCTACAACCGACTGTCCATACAACATGAAGAATGCAAAGGCTTCCTGGTGTGCCATCTGCGAGACAAAAATCCACAACACGGCCGACTGTCAACTGAACCTGAAAAATAGATAGAACTACCAGGCCGTTTACCAAACGAATGCAGTAGCACAGACTAATGAGCAGAACAATTCAAACAATCAGAATGGGCAACAAGCTAATGGCAGACTATATGAACGTCGGTATGACAATCGACGACAAGGGTTTGGAAGAGGTCGATTCGTTGGGAATCGAGACATACGCACTCGTCGACCCAGCCAGTGCTTCATTTGCTATAAAGAGGGACACATATGCGCAGACTGTCCGTACAAGGACAGAACCGATCTGAAATTCTGTACGCATTGTGGAGTAGGCGATCACTCCTTGGAGGATTGTCCTACTATGTTGGAAAAAATTAATATGAAAAAGAATGTTAATGTCTTGTCTTGTGTACAAAAGCATGATGTAGTACATACTAAAAATCTGCATATTGTCACTCGTCAAGGCACAAAAACAGGACCTGATAACCCACAAGTTACTAGGATCAAAGACACCAATGATTATCCAAACCCTATAACACAAAAACACACCTATCAAGAGGCATCACACATATTTCAAAACCTTGCACAGCAAGAAGACATTATTCAGAGTCGACTTGGCATGACACAGCAGTTAACCCATCTCATTCAAACAGATGAGTCGGTAGCCCACTTCATTGATTTATTGCATCAAATCAAAAATACTAACCCTGAAAAACAAACTAAGAACATCTGTAACCTATATCAAAAAGACAAAAACGATGTCGACCCTCTAGTCGACCTGGAAATCGAAGGTTTCCATGTCCGACAAGTGGTGCTTGATTTCGGGTCTCAGGTAAATATTATGACCCGAGACACATGGGAAAAGATGGGCAGACCTCGCCTCTATGAGTCAAGCATTTATCTAAAACTGGCCGACCAAGGTCTCATTGAACCCATTGGGGTTTGGAAAAATGTAGACACGACCATCAAAGGGATATCAACCAAGGTTGATTTCGAAATTATTGACCCAAAGGAAGGATCTAGCTCCTTCCCAGCCCTTGTAGGTCAACCTTGGGGTCGAAAGATGAAAGCTTCTATCTCTTTAGACAAAGAATGTATTAAGCTCAAAGGAAATGGCCAAAAGGTCATAGTACCTATTAATCCATCCCAAGGACAACCTTGGATTGAGCCGATTGATGAGGAAGTCGATATCCGACAACTTTATCAAATCCAGAACAATACCGACTATACTGAACCAAACGCCCAAGGGGAGCTTTACTTAGGTAACCCCGACTCAGTTGGCTATAATTCGGACGCTGAACTCTATGACTGGGAGATAGAAAATTACGAAACGCAAGCAAGAGGGTGCTGGAATATTCAAACAGTACAAAAAAAACCCACCCGACAGTGCTTCATCGTATCGATTATCCCAAAAAAAATTGAAAAGAAACAAAGAGAACGCCCTACCTTACAACCCACGAACTTCAATAATACTCAACTACCCCGGTATAAGGAGAGGGAATCCCCAGTCATGCATGTCGAACAAGTCTCTAAAAATATTGGAGAACATGGTCGATTGCAAAGCTTAGTGGAAACATTTACAGGTCAAGCAGCTAGATGGTGGGATACCCATCAATCAAAACTACAGACCTAGACCACTGCTTCAACCTTCTTTGTCGAACGGTTTGGAGGGAAAAATTTAACACAGGAAGCCCAAATCCCTATCTTCACTCAAGGCCAGAACCCAGAATACCACATTAGGACTTGTGAAAAGGAGTGGCGAAGACTTGGTTACAAAGACGAGAGAGCCTGGCCCCATTTGTTTCCTTCAACCTTAGACGACTTACCTACCAAATGGTATAAAATGGAAGAAGCTAGGGGAGAAACCTTCTTTTGGCACGAATTAAGAGAAAACTTTATCAAAGACTTCCAGTTTACACCTCAAAACAAAAAATTGGCTGCGACAGCACAGCAAATCAAACAATTTCTCCAGCCGACCGTCAATCAACCCTCCCAGACCGACCAACGGGTCAAGGATTGCCATTCTCTACAAACTGCACCCAGACCACAGTCCAACCGATTGCACTTAGAAAATGAACACACCATCGGCAAAAGCTTCAGATGGAACCCTGACCACAGTGAAACCAACAAACCTATATATTCCATCTTGAAAGTCGAGAGCACAGATAAGCCCGATATTGACAGAATGACTGCAGCCGACTTTCCTGCTACATTCTCACAGTTCACAGAGGGAAGTCGGCTGATCAATGAAGCTAAAGCACCAGAGTGGCTGGATGCAAAAGTGAAAACCAAGGAGGTTGACATTTCAAATGACGACCGTCCAAAGTTAGCTAAGATTGGAGACTATTGGAATGAACACCAAACCTCTGAAATCATAAACTTACTTAGAGAATTCCAAGATGTCTTTGCCAGGGATTACAAAGACTTAAAAGGACTAGTACAGGAAATGGGAGAAATGAAAATAGATACAAAACCTAATGTCCGACCTGTTAAGAAACGACCTTATAAATTAGCTCATAAGTATAAGGAGATAGTTAAGAAGGAAATAGACAACATGTTAGAAGCAGGGATCATTTACCCCATCGACCAGTCGGAATGGGCAAGTCCCATGGTAGTACAACCTAAGAAACATGACCCGACCAGATTAAGAATTTGTGTAGACTTTAGAGAGCTTAACAAAGTCACCCTAACCGATCCATTCCCAACCCCGTATGCTGATGAAATCTTGAATGAAGTGGCAGGACATGAATGCTACTCATTTACAGATGGATTTTCAGGATACAACCAAGTACCTATAGCAAAGGAAGACCAGAAGAAAACTACATTTGTCTGTGAATTTGGCTCTTTTGCTTATAGGGTTATGCCTTTTGGATTAAAGAATGCACCTGCAGTCTTTTCCAGAATTGTTGTAAAAACTTTCCAGGAATACATCTATAAAACCATGGCAGTCTACTTCGACGACTGGACTATCTACTCCACCCTAAAGGACCACTGCACATGG
Source organism: Pseudotsuga menziesii (assembly GCA_001517045.1). NCBI lineage: Eukaryota > Viridiplantae > Streptophyta > Pinopsida > Pinales > Pinaceae > Pseudotsuga > Pseudotsuga menziesii. Next base: position 207,258 of record LPNX010180578.1, on the reverse strand, counting down.
CTCCGACTTATGCTGGAGAGATGTCGACAGATCCAACTCTCCTTAAACATTAAGAAGTGTATATTTATGACCCCCCATAGGGATACTATTAGGACATGTTGTTTGTAAAGAGGGTATTAAGGTTGATTTTGCTAAGATTAAAATCATCCTCAACTTGAAGCCTCCAATAAACCCTAAACAGGTTTGGGTGTTATTGGGACATACAGGGTATTATAGGAAGTTTATCAGACATTACTCAGACATGACCTACCCTCTGGAATAACTGCTAAAAGAAGATCAAGAATTTAGGTGGACAGAGGAATGCCAAATATCCTTCGACAAACTGAAGAGAAAACTGGTCGAAGCCCCCATACTTAAGTTTCCCAATTGGTCGACCAAGTTTCATGTGCATATTGATGCATCCGGCATAGCAATTGGCGCAATCCTGACTCAACCAGGAGACGATGGAATGGATTACCCCATAGTTTACAGCAGTCGAAAACTCAATAAGGCTGAAAAGAACTATTCGACCACCGAGAGGGAAGCCCTAGGTATGGTCTTTGCCCTTCAAAAGTATCGACATTACCTGTTAGCCAACCCCTTCATATTTTACACCGACCATCAAGCACTAAAATACCTTGTTAATAAACCCCTTCATCATGGAAGAATTTGTCGATGGCTACTTCTTTTTCAAGAGTTTGAATTTGAAGTAATGGTCCGACCAGGAAAGCTCAATGTCGGGCTCGACCACCTATCCTGTATCGACACAGGAGAGGAACCGACCGGAGTCGACGACGACTTGCCAGACGCACACCTATTTCGTATAGAAGTGGTACCAGAAGAACTGGAGGAAATTGCTCAGTTCTTGGAAACAGGTCAGGCACCAGAAGGCCTGAACACCAAGAAGAAGCAAATCCTAGCTATGAAGGCTGCCCCTTATAGCCTCATCAATGGATTTCTATATAAAATAGGGTTAGACGATGTCCTTAGAAGATGTGTACTCGACCATGAACGGGACCAAATAATGCACGAAGCACATTATGGCCCTGCCGGAGGACACTTTCAAGCCGACACAACTGCCAGGAAAATTCAACAGTCTGGCTTATGGTGGCCGACACTTCATAGAGATTGTAAAAATTTTGTTAGTCGATGTGACAGATGTCAATGACTTGGTCGACCACTGCCAAGCACATAAATGCCCCTGATCTCTGTAAACCCTAGTCTCACATTCGAAATTTGGGCTATAGACTTCATAGGCCCTTTTCCTGTCCCAGCCCGACGATCAGGTGCAAGATATATTATCACTGCAGTGGAATATGTTACTAAATGGGCAGAAGCTGAACCTGTCAAAACATGTTCAAGTGAGGTAGCTACTAAATTCATCTATGAAAACATTATTACTCGATTTGGATGTCCACTCACATTGATCAGCGACAAGGGATCACACTTCATTAACAAAACCATCAAAAACTTAACCGACCAGTTTCACATCGACCACAGATGAAGTACAGCATACCATCCTCAGTCGAATGGTGCAATTGAAGCTTTTAATAAAACACTGACCAAAGGATTGACTAAAATATGCAATACTGACAAAGATGACTGGGACGAGAAAATCCCTGCAGTCTTATGGGCATACAGGACTGCGTATAAATGGTCGACCGACCAAACTCCCTTTCGACTGGTATATGGACAAGAAGCAGTTGTCCCCTTACACTTCCGACAATAGGCACCTATTGTTGCTCAACTACTTCATATCAATGTCGAGCATGCAAGAAAGGATCGACTGTTCCAACTCAGTAAACTGGAAGAACATAGAGTTATGGCTCTTCAACACTAGGAAATTCACAAACAACAGCAGAAATCCTGGCACGACCGTAACATCAAGAACAAAAAATTGTCGGCCGGTGACCTTGCCTTACTCTATAACAGTTGAGTGAAAGGAAAACCAAAGAAACTGCACACAGAATGGATGGGACCCTATGTTGTCGAAGAAATCCACCCCAATGGTTCAGTCCGACTAAAAACATTACAGGGCCTAGTATTTCGGAAGCTCGTCAATGGAGCCCGACTTAAACGGTAAAGAAACTGATTCAAAAAAAAAAAAAAAAAAACATAACGACCGTAACTGTCAATCAAAACCTATAAAAAGTTAGAAAAATTCCAAAAACAAAACAATACATTTAAAAACCACCCAGCATGACAGCAACTCACCCCTTCGACAACCGACAACATTCTCATCGACCATCCTCATCGAACATTCATGCCGACCGTTTTCATCACCGACACCGACCGTCGACCTCGAGAGTCCCATCACACATTAATGGCCTCGAGCGCCGAACCAGATCCCCCAAATCGCACTCGAGTATTACAGCTGGACTGTCAAGTCCGCCATTAATACATCCAGTTCGACACTCCACCATTGCCACGCCTATAAATAATGGACCATCGAAAGTTCATTCACCACACCCCTTACACACAGAGCACTCACATCCTCCGTCGACCAGCACCCACGAACCCTGTTCAAATTCCGACCAATCCGAAGTCATAGCACCCAAACTCACACGAGCCGCCGCGAAGGCCAAGGAGTTGCAGGCAGAGGACACACCCTTGGTCCAAAGACTGAAGAATATCAAACCTGCTAAAGTCCAGGAGGGTCCATTTCAGAAACTCTGGGCCGAAATCCAAGACTGGGCATATGAAGGAAGTAAAATGACCCAGGCCGCTGAGAAAGTCTGGAACAGCAGCATTCTCCAGTACCCTAACGCACCATTGATGGCCAGCTTCGGTGGGACGAAGGAAGCAGCTGTAAAATTTATTATCAGTCGTTACCACAATGACCGATTCTACTTCGACCAGCCGATTGACATCATCGGAGATGTTATTTCGGCGCTTACGGGTCTGTTGAACAAAGGCGACCCTGTCCCAATTGGGATTAAGGAGGGACTCGTCCAAGAACTTACAGGCACACCAACTGGAAAAAACTCTAAAGGGTTAATGATAGGACAGATTGCAACCCGGACACCACATATTGTGGCTAAGATAATCGCAATCACCCTTACCTTGGCCGGTCGAAGTAGCGACCTTAAATTAGAGATGCTGGAGGCGGTCGACACAATCGCCACCAATGGGAAAGTCTACCGATGGGGAGACTATGTCGCCGACATGGTCAAAACCATCTGTGAACGCTGCCAGGAGATGGGAGGTATTATCAAATTCCCCTCCCTGATTCTATGGATAGTCATGTATCACTTATGTCCGGAAGGCAGTCCAATCTTCCGAGAACCGACCAAGTGCCAAATGCACCGTTTCAAACCTTTCTCACAAAAAGGCACCCTGCATGAGCTAGCACAGGGGAAAGTCTTCTTGGAGATATGGTTCCAGCAGCTAAAAGTCTGGACGGCGAGGTGGAGGGTGCCCCAGAACATCCGACGAAACCTCCCTGCCGACTCACATATCCAGTTAGCACTTGACCATACATCAGTATGGTACATGCGAGGTCAAGACCCCAAAGCAAAAGACCTCGACTACTACCTGACAGTTGAACAAATTTTCAAAGAATTGACCCGACAGGCAGGAGCAAAGGTACCAATTCTGGAGGCTGCCAAAAAGGTCGACTTCTCTACCATCGAACCACTGACCGACCAGGAGAAGGAGGAGGACTACGAGCTTAATCTGTATATCAGTACCTTCGTCTCGGAGGATGCCCCGACCGTGACCACTAGTCGGGTGCATATTACTGTCAAACCTCCGACTGCACAGGTCGTCGAACCCCAGCCACCAGAACAACAACAACCCACCATACAACCGCAGCCAACAATGCAACAGACAACTCCTCCGGCTCCTGCAATCGTCAAACCCACCCCAGAACCAACAGGTGAAGTCAAAGAGGATGACCCTGAGTATGCCCTATCAAAGAGCAACATCAAGAAGCTTGCTAAGGAGATAGCGGTTGCTAGGAAGAGACTCAAGACACAAAAACAACAAACAGGCAGGGGCAAGCACAAACTTATTCTTGACTCGTCCGACGATGATGAAGAACTCGCAGCCACGGCTGTCGACATTGTCGAAGACGCCCGCGCCAATAAAGTGTCGGTTGAAACCCAGTTTCAACGATATATAGAGGCAGGCGCCCCAGAAGTAAGGCCCAAGAAAGCTAAAACACAACCGATGCCTGAAAACGTCGTCGACCTTGTGTCGACCCCCCCTCCTCCATCCCCGACGCGTGTGGTCGAAGAACAAGCACCGGCAGAACAGTTGGACGACCCCATGGAAGACTATCAAAGAGCAATTCCGGAGGCACTAAGAGCCAGAGCCGACAAAGACGCCGAGCTTAGAGCCTTCTTCGCGACGCTACCTACACTGTTCCAGTCGACACAGACCATACGGATGACAACTCCTCTTAAAGCACACAAACAAGTCTACGCCCAAGAAACAACGACATTCACTAGGATCGACGACGGAGGCGGCGTGATTGGAGCCAGTCACTCTGTCACGGAGCCAATCGTCGCCGACGCCCAGAACGAACCACCCACATCACCGTCGAAAGCAGGTATCTCTTCTGAACAAAGCCCACTAAACAGTCCCGTCACCCTTTTGTCCCCTACTCCGTCTCCGCCACCACCATCTCCACCACTTCCGCCACCCCCTGACTCACAGCCAAACCCACCATCAGCCTCACAGCCGGAAGGAGTCCTACCACCTCCTCAAACAGAAAAACCATCGTCCCCCATACCACCTCCTCAAACAGAAAAACCAATGTCCCCCATACCCCCTCCTCAAAAAGAAACAACCCCGACTTCTATACCTCCTAACCAACCAGAAAAACCCTCGGCCTCCGTTCCCCCAACCACAGATCCAACTTCAACTACTGCAGGTACCCACGAACATCAGACAGACACCCAGAAGAAAAAGAAAGACCACCATAGAACAGCCGGCCTGAAGATTAGCCTAAAAGATGCAAGTTCGCTAACCGACTCAGAGGTCGGCCAACTGCTCAAAACCTTGGCCAAAGAATCAAAGAAGAGGACGGTCACCAAAAGTAAAGAGCTCAAAGACGAGGCAGAACAAGTCGAGTTTCTCGGCAAATGCAGGTCTCTTGCACAATCTGTCGTCCTAGGCCCGGTCGAAGACGCTACAGATCGACCTCTGGAAAGGGCATACCAGCTTTTTGAAGGCCTGGTGTCGACCATACAGGCACATTTCCAAGAGACTAAAGCAGAACAAAAGGAAGAGACCGCCCGACTCCTCTTGACCCAGCACACTGCATTTTCGGAGGCTTACAAAGTCTTACAGGACCATATGGAGGAATCCATTGTTACGGAGGAGGTGCTAAGAGACTGGCCTACTCATTATGGGCAAGTCTATCACCAGACCAGGCAGACAAGGCAAGGTATTCAGGCTTTGGAGGGATGTAAGTTTGTGCCATATTTCACTCAAATTATCAAACCTTTGCAGCAAATGTTAAAGCAAAGTTTACAATTCAAATGGACTGATATAGAGAAGAATGCATTCAGTAAAATAAAGACAGCTGTCGCACACGCACCCTTCCTCAAAAGTCCAGATTTTGAGAAAGATTTTATTGTGTACACTTTCGCATCTGATTATTCACTAGAAATTGTGCTTACCCAGAAGGAAGATGGGGGAGATGAGTTCCCCATATCATTTATGAGCACTGGTCTACAAGGGGCCAAATTAAATTACCCAGCTGTGGATAACAAGCCTATGCCGTGTTCAAAGCGGTAAAACAATTCAGGCCATATATACTTAAGAACTGGACAAAGGTAATAGTTCCAAACCCAGCTGTGAGGTCTATTTTCATACAAAAGGAGTTAGGAGAAAGAAGAGGCAACTGGGTAACAGCTCTACAGGAGTATGACCTCGAATTCAAGCCGGCCTCCATAGTTAAAGGGCAAGGATTGTGCAAACTGATGACTGAAAGTAAAGACAATGAAGAAGATGGTTGGGAAGATGAATCCAAGATACATTTGGTGGATGTATGTCCTCTTTTCACAGCTTCGGACTCTTGGTATCGAGACCTTGTGAATTACCTTCAGTCAGGATTGTTACCGGAACATTGGAATTCTAAGCAAAGAAGAGCACTACGTCTTAAATCAGCCTCATATCAGATTGTTGAAGGAATATTATTCAGAAAAAATTATGATGGAGTTCTTCTTAGATGCTTAGAGAAAGAAGATGCGAAGAAAGTAATGATAGAATTACATGATGGGCCTGCTGGAGGACATATCTCTGGAGATACAACAGCACACAAAATTCTCAGAGCTGGATACTATTGGCCCACACTGTTCAAAGATGCACATGCCCATGTTAGAAAGTGCGACATTTGCCAAAGATGTGGTGGATGACAAGTTAAAGCAGCAGGACCATTAAAGCCCGTTATGATAACAGAACCTTTTGAGCAGTGGGGGATGGACATCATTGGAGAAATAAAGCCAAATTCTTCCTTACAACACAAATATATTTTGACGGTAACCGACTACTTCACTCGTTGGGTCAAGGCCATTCTGTTTCATAAAGTAAATGAAGATGTGGTCATGGACTTCTTGTAAGATCATATTATGACCAGGTTTGGAGTTCCAAGTTCTTTAGTTTTCGATAACGCTACTTACTTTTCCTCGATTAGGTTAACTGATGTTGCTCATGAGAAAGGAATTAAGTTGCATTACTCTGCTAATTACTATCCGCGGGGAAATGGTTTGGTTGAATCTACAAACAAGAATCTGATTAGGATTTTAAAAAAGACAGTGATAGAAAATCAGAGGAGTTGGCACTCAGCGTTACCAAATGCCCTTTAGGGTCACCCCCAAGACTTCGTTAGGTGTGTCCCCGTATACCCTTGTTTATGGAAAAGAGGCCATTCTACCCCCCAATATCATGCTACCCTCTTCCATAATAGCTCAAGAATCCAGAGGATCAAATAATGAAGTCTTGCAAATGAGGATACATAATCTATTGAAGGCAGAAGAGTCTAGATCCAAGGCCAGAGAATGTTTTAAACAACAACAAGAGGTAGTAAAGAGATGGTTTGATAAACACAAAGCTGGAACAAAAGAATTCGAGGTGGGAGATTTGGTTCTCAAATGGGACCACCCCCATGATGAAAAAGGAAAACACATGAAATTCCAACAGCTATAGGTAGGCCCTTTCCAGATTGTGGCAAAGCTTGGCCCCTCAACCTATAAATTGTAGGACCT
>LPNX010180578.1:178554-200011 GCA_001517045.1 Pseudotsuga menziesii | reverse complement strand
TCAAACCTTATTTTTCCTGAGTTTTGTTTTGTTCTTTTATCTTGTACATAAATAATTTGATTTGGCTGTTTATTTTGATTTGTTTTATTTCTGTTTTGTTTTAGTTTAGATTTTGATTGATTTCAATAAGAAAGAGGCAAACTTTTGGTTGCATGGAGAGTATCAGAATTATGGAGTAATTAAAGTCCTTTAGTGTAAGACTGTTTACTATTATTTTATCTAAAAGAATTTCTTCCAGTTTAGCAGTTTTACTGAATGGCTATGAACACAGTGAAGTCCTACTTAATCCTTGTAAAATAAACCAGGATCAAAAGGTCTGGAATACTATTTTGAGGCTCCATCCATCTCGCATCTAAAATTGTTCGAGGGGGTGACAGCAAAAGGCCCATGGAAAGGAAGCAGGGTAAACATTATATTATACATAAATGATCCCATGCCAGGAATTAAATGCCAAAAGGCAGATAAGAGTCAAAAACTCCTATGAAAGCAATATGTATCGAAACAAAGTACTGAACCATATAAGTACCAAATTGCCAAGTTCTTCTCCGTCCATGAGCTGAAAGTTAAATACATCTCTCACACAAAAGGACACTCCGGAGAGAGGAACCTGAATAAAAATTCGAAAGGAAAGGCATGCAGGAGGACTCATATGAAAAGGACCAAAGTCCAAAAAACAAAAAAGTGAAAAATGGCATGGGAATGAGGAACAAATGAATATTTTTGTTTACCATATGTTACAATCCTGTGGTGCCCAAGTTGGTAGCTACCTGAAGACAGAGGTAATAAATGAAACTCATCTTCCTGGCCTCGAAAGAGTCACCTTGACTTGGAAATCTTGGTTTCCATTCTCCTAAATTGGACTATCATCAATGATTAAAAGTGCATATATTTGCCATTTGGGAAATCCAGATGTCTAGAAGAATTCAACATGTTTGTTTTATTGTTAAACAGTCTGATACTTAAGAAATAAATTGTCCAGAGATCTAGGTTCACCGGGTAGTCGCCAATTGTTGCAGCTGCAACTGTTTTCCCAAATTTTTGAAATTTTGGACCCTCCTCTTAATTTTTATCTTGCCTAGAATTGTTTGGATCCATGAACTCTATTTTTGTTTCCCCTCTGCTACAAGTTTGGATTGTTTTGAGGTCAACTGTTTTCATGCTTTTCGGTAAATTGCTTATGTCTGAAACTATTTGAGCTGTGGAATTTGAAGATTGGATTTAAAATGTTGCCTTTTGATCTGCAATTTCCTTCTTTGATATCAGAAGTCTTTTCTTGTTTTCGTCGCTGTTTTGGAGGTGAAACAAACTTTTTCGTCGATGCCTGGCCGAAATTCTGTTGGAACTTAACGTTTTAGTTTAGTTGTTCGGAAGTCATTTAACCATGCATTGGAGCCATATTTCCGTACGGGGCCGCCGTCGCGAAAGCCGAATGATGATTTTTCTGACAGATAGCTTTGACTGTACTGGTGCTGTGATGTTATTATTTCGACTTGCTTTGCGTTGTCAGAGGTTGGCTGAGGTTTGAGTCGGTGGTTTTTTTATCTTTATGGAGTCGCTGTTTTGAAGATGAGACAAGATTTTAGACCGCTGTACAACCTCAAGTTTTTCTGAGCACTTAATGTTTTCACGTTTTTTTCTGCGCCATATCGGAAAGTTTTATAACTTTGATCGAAGGTGGTAGTCTGATTTCCTTCTGCCATTGCGGCTCCCGAGTAAACTAAGTGGCTGCCATTGTAACTGCTCCACTCGCCGATGTTTTTGTTATGATTCTCGCTGATATGTTTATTCGCCACGGAGCCCGTAGCCTTTTCATATTCCACCATTGCGGCTATGTAATAAGCTAACCTCCTGATGTTATGTCATTCTAATCGCCGACAAGGAGTTTCTGCCCGATGCTTTAGTGTTTAGTCTTTCGGACGCCGATAGGCTTAATGGTTCCACAAAACTCGTTCTCTATCTGAAACTCGTCATTGTGGCTAGGAGTAAGACTATCCTACCGATGTTTTAATGGTTCAAGCCGTCGATAAGGTTTTTCCCGCCATTTTGTGAGTTTTTAACCTTTCTGTGGGTGGCGGTGGTTTCTGATTCTTGTTAAGGTTATTGCGATGAAAGCGCAGTACAGGGCCTCATTTTGATGATCAGTTTTATTGTTAGTGTGGTTTAAGTTTGTTGAAAAGATGCAGTCCTAATTAATCATGAATTTTGGTTTTAACTGCAGACGGACTCAAAAAATTATTCATATTACTGCTGCGAGGAGACATAACTAAAGGATAAAGCTGAGAAAAGTTGGCTGAAAAGTGATAAGCAAAGTTTGTTCTTAAATCAACAGGATCTAAGAAAGGACAAATAAAAGACAAGGCATAATCGGTGGCAACAGAAGCCCAGGCTTGGAAAGGGCCCGTCAGTTACTAAGCTAGTCCCGTTATATGAAGTATTCATAAGATTAAATCTGAAATGTAACGTATTGCCTAAATCATGAGCACTCACAAAAGGACAAAATTGTGAGATTAAACGGTTTTGGGAAGCCCAAGAGTCATTCGTGGGCAGCCCAACAGTTTGGTTCTTTTTGTATAAATATAGAAGATTTAGATAAGAGAAGGGACTTTTTCCCAGTTAGATTGGAAGACATATTGTAAGAAGAACTATTTCCTTTTGCAATAGATAATGACAGTTTTCCTGTTGGAGAAAGCTGGGTGGAATGTTCAAATGTTATGCTATGGATTTGTTGAAGAGGAACTATTTCATTTTCAGCTTTTTGTCCATTAACTATGAGATCATTCTAACTCTTTGAACCTATGTTCTTGTATGAGTGATCTCTGGTTTATTTTATAAAAATTTCCACTATGAGTAATAAATGTTCTTCATAAACAATTGGCTATCTGCTTGTTCAAATATCTTTAAATGTTCATGTGTTTTGAAAGAAGTATCAGCTATGTGTGATTTTTCATAATGCACAAAATACATTACTCATTAATAAGTGATAATCTTGCTCCCTAGGGATAGGTTAGGTAGTTAGATTTAATTCCTTGTTGTGTGTGATTTAGATGCAAGAGAGTCTAAGATGAGAGGTAAGAACCTGTGCATCACATTGTGACCACTCCTTGCATTATTAATCAATCTGCATCTTACATAGGTACTTGCATATCATACTTAAAGTTAAAAATACAAAAAATATATATGGTGGTCCGGGCCGCAACCGGTAAAACCTTTATTTTTGTTACTTGACCTACGGTAGCCGGACCGCAAACTGGACAGATTCCCCACACCAAACAGTCACGGGCTAGTTGGGAACGTTGACTGGGGAGAATCCCTTGCTGTTGTTGCCTGCGAATTTCCAGGCCTCAACAGGACCCAAGCAGTCGAGGCGAGATTCAAGGTGTGGCGGCAAGCACCATCAACGGAGCCGTAGAAATCCATCTGCATGACGAAAACATGGTATAAACAGATGTAGACACTAAAATCAAAACCATCTTGAAAATACTAAAAGCACACTGAAAGTCAATCAATATACATATATAGAAGATACTATCCAAGAAAGACCTAGGCATAGTACCTTTTCAGGTACAACCCATTGCGAGGTTGCCCCAAAGGGATTCGATCATAATCAATGAGCTCGTAAGCTCCTTTCTCTAACACCTTAGAAATAACGAAAGGTCCATACCACATGGACTCGAACTTAACCTTCCCTAGTTTGTCATATCTTTGATCATAAGTCAAGACTAGGTCACCCTCATTAAAGACACGAGGTTGGACGGATTTATCATACTGCGCCTTGACGCGTTTCTTATGTGCCTCATTAGCCAAGACAGCGTCTCTCTGAGTCTCGTCAAGGTTACTCAAGTATAAAAATCTTTCTTCCTCCATGGAAGTGTCTGGGAGAAGTTCGACGACAAGTTGTAAAGATGGAATCTGACATTGAATCGGCAAGACAGCTTCGAGTCCATAGACAAGCTGGAATGGTGTGAAACCAGTGGTTGTTTTCACAGAAGTCCGATAAGCCCACAGAGTGGAGAAAAGAACGTGGTGCAAGTTGGATTTATGATCTCCAACCATCCGACGAAGCATAGTTTTCAAAACTTTGTTAATGTCCTCTACCTGACCATTAGCTTGTGGATAATATGGCGTAGAGTTTTCATGGCGAAAACCTAGCTTGGCACTGAGTTCCTCCATCATTTGATTACGGAAATGGGATCCGTGATCAATAATGATGGATTGCGAAACTCCAAATCTAGCTATGATATGATTGAACATGAAGAGAGCGGCAGCCTTACCATCTTCTGCATATGTAGGCATGGCCTTCGCCCATTTTGTGAAATAATCAACAGCTACGATGATGTAACCATGCCCCCCGGCTGAGGTAGGCTTACAATGCATGAAGTCAATCCCCCATTTGGCAAATGGGCCAACGGAAATCATGGGGTGTAGTAGAGCAGGATGGGTGTGCTTTTTAGGATAAAAGTGTTGACAAGGTGGGCATTTCTTAACAGCCTCATTACAGTCTTTGAAGAGAGAAGGCCAGAAATAGCCAACGCGAAGGATTTTCTAGGCTGTAGCCATCCCAGATAAGTGACTGCCACATGCTCCAGAGTGGCAATCATTTAACACATGTTCAGCCTCCTCATGGGTGAGGCATCATCGGAGAATTGAGTCAATCCCATGTCTATACAAGGTATCATTCAGGATGAGATAGTACTTTGCATGGTGACGGATACGGCGGTGATCATCGTGGGATAAATGCGGTTGAAATCATTGTGTTTGGAGATAAATAAGAAAATATCCATACCAAGGATCAGTAATTCTAATCAGGAACAGGAATTCATCTGGAAATGAATCACTGGGCTCAGATTCCGTCGAAGCATAGGGAATATCACACATAAGCTCGACAAAGACCAAGGATTTCTTTGATGTGGCTTTAGCAAATTCCAAATTGAACTCCTGAAGTATGACTATCCAACAGGAGTACTTGCCCCGAGCACCTGATGAGTCAGGATGTAATACATCGGGTTCTGGTCGGCCAATAAGGTGGTATTGCGGAGTAGAATGTAGTGACGAAACTTTTGTACACCAATGACCGTGGCCAATGCTAACTTTTCCACACGTGAATAGCGAGTTTCAGAATCCATGAGATTCTTACTGGCATAATAAATCACGTGCTTCTGACCATGGAGATTTTCCTGCACTAAAACCATGGCGATGGTAGTAGCGGAGGAAGCAATATACAAGAGAAAGTCCTTTGAATAATCTGGGGGGTGTATCATGAGTGAAAGAGTCAGAGTGTGCTTAAGATTATCAAAGGCGCGTTGGGCTTGGTCATCCCAAAAGAATGGAGTGCTCTTCTTGAGGAGACGCATATAACCATGTGTTTTCTCTACAAAATTGCACACGAAACGGCGGAGAAAGTTTGCCTTCCCTTGCAAACTTTGGGGTTCAAGGAGATTAGTTGGGGCTGGTAGATCTAAAATAGCGTCAATATTCAAAGGATCGATCCGGATGCCATCCTTGGATACCACAAAGCCTAGCAGACGTCCTGTCTCAACGCAAAAAACACATTTATGTGGATTGAGCCGTATATTATAATGACGGCATCTTAGGAATATGTCTCTAAGATGACCAGGGTGGTCCTCCCGTCGCTGTGAATGAGCAGGGAGGTCGTCAAGGTATGGTTCAACAATATGTTTAATATCGTGAAACGCATAGGACATCGCACACTAGAACGTGGCTCCAGCATTTTTCAAGCCAAACGGTAACTTCTTATATGCAAAGGTTCCCTATGGGCAAATGAATGTCATCTTATGCTGATCGGAGGGTAATATCTCAATCTGATTATAGCCAGAGAAGCCATCCATGAATGAAAAGATGACACTTCCATCACAGTTGTCGATAATCTGATCGATGTGCGGGGTAGGAAAGTTGTCCTTGGGACAAGCTTTGTTTAAATCCCTAAAGTCGATACAGACTCTAATGGTGCCCTTCTTTTTATTGACAAGGACAGCATTCGATACCCATTCCATCATGGGTACAGGATAAATAAACCCAGCTTTGAGAAGTTTCTCAATTTCAGCTTTAATAGCTACGACATTCCGAGGATGGACCTGCCTTGATTTTTTCCTGACAGGTTTAGCCGTGGGATAGGTTTTAATCTCATGGACCACAATGGATGGGTCAATCCCTGGCATCTCTTCATAGGACCAGGAAAAAATATCACAAAATTCTTTAAAAAGTGCCTTGTATGCTTCGGATTCATCTACCGAGCAGTTCTGCCCAACATGAACGTGCTCAACAGTATCAGGCTTGGCTGATATGTCAATCAGATTCGTCTGAGTAATGTTGCAAAGGTTTCCTTCAGAATCTATATCTTGCAACAATATAGGACTTTGGGGTACGTTGACAATATCAGTAGGAAACAAGGATGTAAAATCATGGCTAACCGAACTGGTGTTGGGGAGGAACATGGATCTATGATGGTGATCCTCCCAAATGGGCTCAACCATATTCATGATCTCCATAATGGACTCATCGGAAGGAAAAGTCTCAGAGAGATAATCTAGAATAGGAAGAGAAGGTTCTAACCAGTACGGTAAATGGTAAGGATCTGCAGCCACTAGATGAAGAGCATCCATGTGATCATCGAAAAAGGTTTGAATGTTGTCATACATAGCTTCATGTGGACTCAACGAGGTGGACTCAAAAACTTTTTTACCCTTAGGCTCATAATCAAATGAGACAATCATATGGACTGTCGCAGTATCCGTGCTAGGAGGAGTGGAGGGAAAAATCCCCATAAGGGATGAATCCTTCAACATGCCTACCCCAATCGACTGGTAAGGAGGAGGGGACTGACCTAACATGGGGATGTTATTAGCCGTGGAGGTAGTAACATCCGACGTATAGAAATCAAGCTGATCAATAGTAACAATTCTCCCTAGATGCGGTAACAATTCTCCCTAGATGCGGAAATTGGACTGTTCGAAATACTGTTGAGGCAACAGCAGTCATGGCATAGAACCAATTTGTTCCTATAAGGAGGTTGTAATCTAAAGGGGCATATACTACTTCTACTTGAAGGGAAATGGTTTTGCCCCCAGCTCGACCGCTAGGGCTGATATGAGACCATGGGGTTGGAAACCCCGTCCGTTAAAGGCCTTGAGAGTCGTAGGTGATGTTACAAGCTCGGGAGAGCCGAGAGCCTTCCAACAAGTCAGAGACAAAACCAAGGTCGAAGCTCCTTCATCTAGTACCATTCGAAAAACTTTCTTTCCCACTACTTTCGTAATGATCTGAAAAGCAAGTTTATGCGGTAATCTAGGCTTATAGTTCTCAATATTGAAATGAATCAAGTTAGTGTTATCTGGGTCTAAAGCTCCTAATGTTGTCAACAAGTTTTTGCACTGTGTAGGGCAAATTTGGAGTACTTCTAAGGTAGACATCGCATAAGGTGCCTGAGCGAGATCTTCAACCACATATAAAACTGAGCAGCTCGGGCATTGGGAATAAATACAGCCTTCCGAAGAGTACTCTTAGGTGGACGCAAAACCATGTCGAGAGTAGGCTTCTTGATAGATAAGGGGACAGTAGACGAGGATTCCGGAGAACTAGTAGAGGGAGTTTTCCCTGAAGAAGAATGATCTTCTTTCTTATCTACGGGTTTGTCATAATTCTGACTTCGAGTGTGCAGATTGATGGTATCTGAGGACGTCATACGAATTTCCTATGATGAACTAGAGTTACCCTGATTAGACATGTGATCTATCAATTGTTGTTGAGAGGGAAAAGGATCTGTAAGTACTATAGGTGCGGGATTGGACTTCAGAAACTGGGAGATTTCGTCCCAACGAGGACACTCCTTTGAAAAATGGTCACCCCCGCATAGCAGACAGGGATATTTTGCCTTCCTTTTCCCTTTTTTGTTATCACTGTTGGTTGGTCTTGGAGTGTCCTGTTGGTTTCCAGGTTTTTTATTTCTAATTTTACCTTTCTTTTTATTATTACCTAAGGCCCTGAGTACTTTGAATAGAGTTGACCTTGGTGGAAACCTTAGTAGTCGAAGGAGTAGGGGTGGCATTTTTGGGTTTCTTGGCAGGTTTCGTTGCAGACGGGGACTGGATTGAACCAACAATCCCATCAACAGGTACTTCTACTGGTGGGTTGGCGGGATCGGTGCTGGGGCGAGGAGCTTGAGGAATCAGGTCATAAAGAGTTCCAGACTGGGAATAAACCAAGTCTAGGTACTGAGCCTGACTAATAGCCTGCTCTTCAATAATGACACCACCCATAGCCACATCTCGAGCAATAGGAGGCAACAAGGATTTGGTAAACCAATCAGCTAATAACTGATCCGGAATAGGGGCCTTAATAAGCCTTCTCCACCTTCTCCACTCATGAATGTGATAGGATATGTGGGTGGAGGTGTTCTGTCGCAGAGAAGTTAAAAGATCAGTGCCCATTTCATAACGAATAGGGAGCTAAAAGTGTGTAAGAAACACGATTTCCAATGAGCCAAAATCCACAAACGAATGTTGTGGGAGTTCAATGTACCACTTTGCGGCTGTACCGGTCAAAGTTCGTTGAAAGAGTCGTAATCGAATGGAGTCATCCATGAGGGAGTTTGAAGAACACCACAAATGGAATTTCATAACATGGTTCTTCAAATCGTCTCCTTGCTTCCCATCGAATTTCGGAATATCCGATGGTAACTTTATCGGAATGGGAGGCCATGAGGGATTGTGTCGAATGGGGTCATTAATCAACTTGGACAAGTAAGGCAAGTCCAAAGTTGCTAGGAAAGGTAATTGTCGGTTGGCTTGCAGATACTGGTAATATTGATATGGCATATAATTACCAGTAGGACCATAAGTTGACTGAAAAACAGGTTGTTGTGAGGAAGAACTAACGGAAAATCCGCCCGCAGGGGGTTGATTTCTGGGATCAAGACTGCTAGGACCACTAGGGCCTCCTAGAGGAGGACCACTAGGGCCATCGGGACCACCAGGACCACCGGGACCACTAGGACCACCAATACCACCAACACCACCAAAACGCGGACCACCAGACCCTCTAGAGCCACTAGGAGGTAAACCTCCAGAGCCTCCGGAACCACTAGGCAGAGGGCCACTAGACCCTGCAGAGCCATAAGGAGGAAATCCACCAGGCCCCCTAGGACCACTAGGACCATAAGGAGGAAAGTTTTCAGATCCTCCGGGACCATTGGGCCCCCCAGGGGGAGGACCTCCATAAGGCGGTCCTCCGGCACCTCCCGCAGTATGTATAGGTATCCATCCCATAGCTGGCATGTAAGACTAGTTGGGTTGCCCCCATGGCGTAAAATTGTTACTAGGGTATGGAATTCCAGCATAAGGCTTTCCTGTAGGATTGGTTGGATGATTACCTATAGGTATTTGATAACCATAACCTCCAGAAGTTTGAACGGTTACATGTTGTGCTCCCAAGGGCTGACCTGAACTGGATGGGGGATTAACCACATTAGTATGGGTGGGAGAGGCATAAACTGTAGATGGTTCTATGTCAGAGGTCTTCCCTTGACTAGGTACAATTCCGGTGTCAGATAACGTAGGTCATGCCGGGGGTTTCCCCCCGGCACTAGAAGGCATTGATGAAACGGGAACTGAAGGTTGAGCCCCAGGTGCAGAAGACCTAGGAGGATTAGGAACAGACATAACATGAGAGGTGATAGGGGTGGTAATTTGACCTGGGTTGTGTGGTGTCACTGCACGATCTATAATCGGTTCAATGGGTCTCATAGAATCGGCAAGTGAACGATATCCCACAGGAACAGATGCGGAACGTGATGGTGTTGGGCCTAATAGTTCATCTATTTGCTTTTCAATCTCCTGTGCACAGAGAATGGCAGCATGGTATTTCCTACGTTCTACTTCATCTTCAGAAGAGTTTAAACAGGTGCTAAATGAGGCAATGGCCTGTCCTATAGAGGTATCCCAAAATGGAGCATTGGGACCATAATCCAGATGGGTTGTATCGTCAACATGACCTTTCGTGGGAGAATAGAACGAGGTATTTCCCTTAGAAGTTTGTTGGACCAAGGGATGCGAGTGTGAAGAATATGGTACTCCACTTTCTGCAACCACATTATCTCCCACTTGTGAGGTAGTAGCAGCTGCTTGGTCAATAGCTTCCCTTGGATTTTCTCCTGAACCAGGAGTAAAATCGGGTGGCGAGCCCCGTACTCTTATGGATTGTCTTAACTCAGCCAGTTTGTACAGTTCCTATCTAACCTAGGGTCTGAAAATCTAGAAAACACACCAAAAAAATTTTCCCTACACAAGCTATAGGTCAAAACAAGCACACTTAAAATGATAGGAGGAGTTCAAAAAGTCAGGTCTCTCACCAGGATTGTCAAGAAGCTGCCACTCGCGATATACCTTGAGGGTACGTGCGTAGTAGTCTCCCCGAATGTTGTTTTCGGTGTATGGCTCCAAGCAAGATGACCAAAGGGATTTTCTTAGATGGATAGGGTATCCTAGTTGGGTCTCCTGATATACTCAAGGTACGTGGGAGCTTGAATCGGTAGTAGTGTTGTCTAATGCATAACCATACACAAGGGGCCTTCTGATATACAATTGAGTACGTGAAGTACCTTTCTATATACCTTAAGGGTACGTGAAAGGTCGTTCGATATACCGACGGTAGTGGAAGAACCGCGCGAGTCCCGAGATGTAATGCAGACAAATAATGACAGCTCCTACGCTTAACGACGCCCGAACACGTCTCTAACCTATCACTCCAATTGCTACGTAAATGTTAACCTATAACTACCGTTAATTTTAAAGTGGATGGTTAGGTGAATGCATGATGTTTTGACAGAAAAGTAAAACCATGTAGTATGCTTGTGCAAATATTTCACTTTACCATTCAGTATGCCTACTTACGGGAGGGAAAGAGGCTATTTTCTTTTGTTTCAAAACCAAAAAAATACTTCCAAACAACAGTCTTGAACACAAAATCAAAGACAAGCAGTACTTTTCCAAACTGATTTCTCTTTTCTGAAAGCAATAAGAAGGGGAAGAATCTCTTTTCCTAAAAGAAAAACAAGAAGCACACTATATGCAAATGCACTATTTTTTCAATTTTCTCAAAACATAAGCAAAATTAACTTAAAACTACCATATTTTTTTATTTTGATTGAGATAGTTCTAAATGCATAAGAGAGGAAAGAACATGAATATCCTAAAAGCTTGTAAATCCAATCAGAGAACAAATGTCCAATGCTCAATTATGATAACCTAGTCTCAGTCAAAAAAATTCTTTTTTAAAGGAAGGAAAAAGAAGTTTACTATGCAAACAAGAAATGAAACCTAGAAGCTTATCTAGCGTTCTTCTTCTAGTCAATATAACAGAAACGAAAAGAGATCTTACTAACACCCTAAGATTTTCAAAAAACAAGAAATCCTTTCGCAAACCGCGGGGGATTCACTTGTTGGCCAATATCCTATCACCTTAGTTCATATTGTGGGTTTTAAAATTATCAAAAATTGAACCAATATATTGCAGGTATTGGGGGGATGAGGGGTTTAAGGTTGGGGTGGGTAGGGTGGTTTATAAGGATTGAGGTATAAAAAGGGGTGGGGAGGAGGTTTTAAGTATTGGGAGGGGGTTTCAACAAAAAGATTTTGGTTCAATATCTCTTGAAATTAAGGGTATTCTTTAATATCCCACGATCGCACGTGCTATGTGAGAGGTTCACTAAGTGAAGTCCCCGTGTCGCAAACACAACCAACAAGCATAGAAGCATATGAACAATCAAAAAGCCCAATCTAGCTTTTGAATTTCTGAATCAAACCAATCTTAAACCATAAAATTTTCAAGCCACAAGCATCAGATTCTGTCACACAAGCCTGACAGTGCAAGACTAAAAACAACACAACTCAATTTTTTACAAAAAAAATGAGGAAAAAGGGCCTTGGAATGATGCCTACCTCGCACCGCGCTTCTCAGGTGTTGACAGGGCGGTTCTATCCCAGCACCGCTTCTGACCAATGGGATACAAGCGGTGGCACCGCATGCTTCCCACTCTGTTCAGGCGGTGGCACTGCTCCTCGTACACTGCATAGGCGCGGTTCCTTGTAGAAGACCAAAACACAAAGAGAACGATATACCAAGTCATAAAAGGACTAGATCAAGGCAAAAACTGCTAGATTGAGTATGGAAATAGAGCATAAAAGGTCGAAATGACTCAGATCTAAACATATCTGGAAGTTTCAAACCCAAATTAACTAAATCAGAAAGCAGATCTAACTGAAGAGAGTTGGAGAAAGAGCCTGGATTTGGACAAGAGTTGAGAACTGAGGAAGATCAGAACAACTGATACATATATCTATTCCCTAGTGGAGTCATCAGATTTGTTAGCTGGAATATTTCACCTTCTGCAGATAATAAGGTGTTCCACTGGTCTGAATGGTTTAGATCCAGAACAAATGAAGGACAGAGGTTGAAGACCCTCCCTGGATGTCGTAGATACCTGGAATTTGATGCTTTGATAGTAACCCTGTGTACCTGCAATCAGCTTAAACACGCAAACACATCAAAGCTGCCAGAATATAATCTACTGATCCATGTTAGTGACTAAGGAATCTAACAACATACATGTGAAATCAAACAACAACATAATGTGGGACGGAAATCAACTTGCATTAAGATAAAAATGGAGAAGTTTACAACCAAGCCTTAGTGTTGACATGCATCTCCATGAAACCAAGCACTCTCATCCCCATAAGCTCCGACTCTAGCTCTCTATAATCTCCAATGACTTGGGCCAAGTGATCAATCCAACAGCATAACAATACCTTAAGAGTTCTCCCCCTCAACCATGGATATGAGCTTGTATTTATAAGGCTCAATGGATAGGGATGGTTGAGAGATTAGTGGATGAGGTGGCCTCTAATATCCTAGAATGAGGGATCTCGAGCTCAACTGACCCATAATGATAGGGATAAAGGAGGACATGAGGCTCATCATTTGGAAGCCTCGAGAAACTTCTCTTTTTCCCTTTTTACCTAGGGTACCACGTTTCTCCTTCAATGACAAAGCGGTTCTAATAAGAAACGCTTATGGACTAAGGGCCATAAGCGGTGGCACCACTTGTGGACAACAAGGGATAGGTGGTGCGAACAAGGTACCGCTCATGGACAACAGAGAAAGCGCGGTGATGAGCATTTTTTGTGAAAGATTGACAAATGGTATGAATTTCCACTCCAAGTGTTGGGATTCAGGGCAAGTAGGTATGTTAAAGGTCTTATCACATGATGGTGACAGGATTTTGGTATAACAAGTTGGTTTTGATTAAGGAGGTCCTTTCAGCCATCCCCATCTTCCAGTCCTCTCTGCTTCTTGCTCCCAAGTCATTCACGGCTCATATTTCAAATCTTCTTCGAGACTTTGTTTGGAATGGTGGCAAAGGAAATCAGAATAATATGCACTTGGTAAGCTGAGATATCCTCAAAAGACAACTTACGAAAGGTGGATTGCAAATTCATGATCCTTGATTGGAAAATATCGCTCTTGGAGGAAAAATCATTTGGCAGTTGTTTGCAGATTAAAAACATCTGGTAAGTAAGATTCTTTGGATGAAATACCTTAAGGGAGGTTCTTTGAGAAATTGAAAAACAACTAATACACCTACAGGCACAACAATCTAGAATCTTTGCAGAAGAGGAATTGATCATATTCAACAACAGCTCTATAGAATCCTCGGCAATGGGATGAGGATCTTATTATGGGAAGACAATATTTTAGGAAACCCCTCTCTTTCCTCTTTAATCTCGTTAAATGAGATCAATTTATGGTTAACTAATAAAGTCCTTCTTTGGCTTGCTGACATGTGTTCTTGGGATAGCATTGGGAATTGGGAAGGTTGGTCTTTTCCAGATATTCTAGAATTTCTTCTCCTCCAACAGAACTTGTTGATTTCAACACTTTCGGGAACTTGCACCTGTTCATTTCTCTTCTAAAGATAAATGGTGGTGGGTTCAGTCATGAAACTATTTAGCTGCTCAAGGCTTCTCTTCTTTACAAACTTCTCTAGTTTCTTTTTTGTCCACTGCGCAATAGAATTCTGTTTGGTCATCATTCAAGCTTCCCAAGGTGAATTTCTTCACGTGGTTACTCATGCATAAAAGGGCACTGATAGGTGAAAACTTGAACAAACAAGGGTTTCATGGGCCATTTCATGGTGGTGAAATCATATTTTTCTTGATTGTGTTTTCACTCAGATAGTGTGGGAGCTGGTTCTCCAAGCTCTGAAAGTCACTACTCCTTCTCAAATGGTAGTTGTCCCTTTGTTTATCTCCAAAAAAGAATGAAATCCTAAGATAAAATGAAAAAAAATGTATAATGGATTAAAATCTGGCAAGCAGTTCCAAAATGTATCTAGTGCAAATTGTAGTTGGCTAGAAATTACTGGATTTTTAACAATAAGTCATCGATTCCCAAGACCATGGTGAGCAAAGAGAAAAATCTTATCTCGAAATCTGTAAGTAAATCAGTTTCAATTTCCTCTTTGTCTCCAGTGGTATCCACGTGGCTGGGATCCTATGCGTTTGAGAGAAGGACAGTCAGCATCAAACCGTCGTCTCCTCCTTCCTGGCGCTTAAGAGTTAGTGCTGCAGCCTTTTCAACGTGGTGGAAGAGCACCTTTACAACTTCTATTTTCTTTGACAGTGCATCCAAGGGGAATCCTGGGATTGCAGGTGCTGGTGGGTTGATTATATCTCTAGACAGATTGATCAAAACCTACTTTAGATGGGGACTATGAATAAGTTCAAATAATCAGGTACAAAGCTACAGTCTTTTAAGGTGTGCCAGATAGCAAAGGAGATCAAATATAAGTCAATTCAATTTTTTGGAGACTCGGAGCTGCTGATCAAATTGTTAAACTCTAAAGACCATTTTAATAATCCTTCTTTGAATAAATCCTTACAATGAATCCAAAATATATTGAAAGCTTTTGAAATGGTTACTTCTTTTGATATTCTACGAGAGCTAAATAAACATGCAAACTCTCTGGAAAATAAAGCTTGTCTTCTGTCACAAGGAAATCTTGGCATCAACGGAGAACCCAACACTTTTCATCTGCTTCCTTAACTAAGTTTCAACAAGTAGTGATCTGCCATTTTGGGAAAAAACATTTTCAAAATTTAAGATCTCTATTCTATTTTTGGTCTTCTCGAAGTATACCTTCTGCTCTGTTTGTAAATGGTTGGTTAGGCAATTGCCCAATCATACCCGATATTCTCCATAAATAAAAAAATAAAAAATTATCCATTTGAGTTAAACAAAAATCAACGAGTCATAATTTTATTGTTGAGATGAGAGACACCACTTAGAGATCCTTGATTTGCTAAGCATTTCATCGCTTAACCTTTTTGTAGATCAAAAATCCCACAAGGGATATATCGACTAGAGTGTCGATGCTTATCCATGTTAAGAAAATACTTGAGAGTTTCTAAGGAAAAGGTTTAGGGAGGCTTGAGAGGCACTTAGGTCCTCCACGAAAAATCCCTATCCACCCAGCATCAAAGGAAACTAACCAAAGAATCAAAATGAACATACACCTAAGACTAAAGATAAGAGCGAAAAAAGGACCAAAGACCATGCAAATTACACTTTGAATACTTGAATTCATTAGATTTATTCCAAACAATAATCTCGCTAGCACGACTGGACTCCATTCCATCAAACACAAATACTAATTTTCCTAGAAGAGCTATGAAGTGTGGAAACTGTAGCATATGTGATACTAAGTTAATAGCTCATCGATTCAATCTAAATGCAACGAACCATTTGTTTGATGGATTTAATGCATGTTATTTGGATATATTAAAGGCCACTTATTAGTGGAATAAATGATTTAAGGGGTGTTCCCCGTTTATGCTTAACAACCCCATGTTCAATTGCACTCCCTTATTTGTCTTTGTATCTGCCAAAAAGTTGTGGGTTCTTAACCTGTGAAAAAATTCAATATGCTTGAAGTTCTTGCAACTTGAAATGTCTTTACATCAATTCAAAAATATAGGAAACAAAAGAATTATGAAATATAGATCAATGATTAATTTAACTAATTAAATCTAAAATTATTCTGATTTTTCTTAATTACGCCGAAGGAGTTTTCCCTATGGAGACACAGTCTCACAATATTCCTCATCTCGCTGGCCACTAACATTCCTATACGTGTTCTGACATGTGCTTTGGCTATTGTCGAATGACAATGGAACAAGTGTCTCGGAAATGTGTGATGGTCTTCCTTCTTCTAGACGTGTTCACCAAGTTTCCTTCGAGCACTTCTGCTACCATTGCTAGCCCTAATGTCATTGTAATAACTAATGAACCCATTGCTACAGCTATAGCTTATGGGTTTCATCAAAGCTTACAATCCTGGTTCCGATGCTCCAGTGTTTTGAGCCTAGTATTGATTGTTCAGTTATGTATATTTATGTAGTATAGTTTATGTGTGGGTTTGGTTTATGGCTTCATGTCGATGAGAGATTGCTTATTTGATTGTTGGTCTTATTTTTTTGCGATAATTATCACCTTTTCCTCTTATTTGAGGCTCTATCTTACTCAATCTCACATCTTCGTCTTGGTCAATCCATCTACTTGATAATTTATGGTCTTTTACTTTGCTTGGAATCCCAATCTCGAGAGTACCATGGAAACCACTCGTTTTGTGCGCTTTCTGCAGAAAATTCCATTCAGGGAGAACATGTTATCTGAGTTTTGCTCTGGTGAGGCTTCATTTGCCTGATAATTTTCCTCCCCCTATCTTCTCTGTACATATACAATAATTCTCTGTGGCCTAGGTCTGCTCTATCTCCCATTTTTTGCAGATATGGGTTTCATCAAAGCTTACAATCCTGGTTTCGATGCTCCGGTGTTTTGAGCTTGGTATTGATTGTTCAGTTATGTATTTTTACGCAATACAGTTTATGTGTGGGTTTGGTTTATGGATTCGTGTCGTTGAGAGATTGCTTATTTGAGTGTCGGTCTTGTTTTTTTTGCGATAATTATCGCCTTTTCCTCTTATTTGAGGCTCGATCTTGCTCAATCTTGCATCTCCATGTTGGTCAATCCATCTGCTTGATAATTTCTGGTCTTTTCCTCTGCTTGGAATCCCAATCTCGACAGTATCATGGAAACCACTCATTTTGTGCACTTTCTGCAGAAAATGCCATTCAGGGAGAACATGTTATCCGAGTTTTCCTCTAGCGAGGCTTCATTTGCCTGATACTTTTCTTCCCCCTGTCTTCTTTGTACATATACACCAATTCTCTACGGCCTAGGTTTGCTCTATCTCCCATTTTTTGCAGATGTCAACCTTCAAACAACAATTATTATGTTCTATAGTAATCTCATATGTTTTTCGCTTTCTTCTCATTGTTTTGCACCAACCTCTATACGCAGGGTATTTACTGTATCTCCCCAATTTGAAACCCTTACAAAACTAAGTATGGGGGTGTACTATGACTAGTATGTCTTGCTTACTTAAATAGTTGATTGTACATAGGCATCACTTGTATCTTAAGGTAGAGGGCAGATTTGGAAGCCTCCATTGTAGATTTGTACAGTTTCTGTAACATCTGGAGTTATTTCCTATTTTATTTCCTATTTGTGACAGTCAAATAAGCAATCTCTTGACGGAGCATAGGAAAAGGAGCATCATTGAATGCATAAATAGGAAATAAATGATGCAGCTTGGAAATAGGAAAAGGAGCATTATTGAATGCAGAAATAGGAAATAAATGATGCAACTCTCATATAAAGTCATTGATAATGCAAAGTAATTTGAAATTTCTAAAAACAATATGACAAAAAAACACAAATCAGTCATTGATGATGCAAAGTAAGTTCAAAATTCCAAAAACAATAGGAAAAAGAAAACACAAGCCATTGTATTCACTGGTACACAGGTGTGAGGTCAATTGCGAATTAGTAATATATTGGTTAAATTTCAGGTAGCAAAGTGTTCCAATAGCACTGTTTTTCCACACGCTATGATTCTTGGTTGCAATGTTGAAGATCAATGAATTTATTTCAAATGGATTTCAATGGATTTGTTTCAAATGATGCTAAAGATATGCAGAGGGGAGAATCATCGATGCATTGATTTCTCAGGGAATAATGTTTCAAAACGACCCCTCCAAGGACAAGGAATTACGTAATAAAATTAATCACATCCCCTTCATGCCTTGCCCCAATATCAATTCCCACGCACATTAAGGATTTCCTGTCAACAAGCCTCGGTTTCCTAGTTTTTATATGAAAAGAGATAAACCCACCAGCGATTCCCCGAAATGAAATCTACTACTTGGAGACTAAACATACCTCAATCTTAACGCCCACAAGGGAAAACTTATAACTGAATAAAATAAAACATGGATATATATATATATTTGGATATGGGTCTTAAGCATCTTGATAGACACCTTTCACAACCAAGGTTTAAGTCATAAGCGAGTTTATTTGGCCATAGGTATTCATACATTCAGTCTATTTCCAAATTCAAACCTAAATGTTCTGTACAAATTCTGAGGGTTTGCTCATCCTAAATCATTATTCAGACGGATCGCTCATTCTTGTTACCGATGAATATAGTTTTGGGGGATCTGATTTGAACCCCAAGAAAAAATGCATGAGCAAGGATGGCCATATGAAATGAAAGAACAAAAAAATGCCCACAATTTATCCATATCTGTAGCCAAAACCTCCAAATGGCCAAAAGTAATTGAATTAAACTTCCTCTTTCCACAGTGCGGAACACGGATATCGAAATTTAATTTTATTACTAACTTATAACTTCTGATTTTTGTGTTCCTCTGCAGAATTCGAAACATAAAAGTATTTGTCTCATACTTTTTATCTTATTTTCAGATTCCCGCTTTTCGTTTTCCACATTGTGGAAAGTGGGATGTGGAGCGTCGATCTGTTTTTGGGTCGAGTCCTCGACTTAGTTGTTCGGAACTACTAATTTTAGCGTGCTCTTTTCAACTTTAGAAAACCGAGGCTTCAATATTTTAAATGTCTGACCGGAATTGTTTTCTGGATTTGTCCAGGTTTTTCTAATAATGTGATTTAATTTATAATTAACCAAATGTATTCATTTATTATTTTATGACTCCTTTCATATATCATTTTTTTAACTTTTACTTCAATTTAAAACAAACCTAAATGTTATGTACAAATTATGGGGGTAATAAAACTTTCCATATTTCCGATTTCCACATTCCGCAGTGCGGAACATGGATATCTGAATTTACAAGTTAGTAATAAAACTTTATGTATTTCCTATTTCCACATTCCGCACTGCGGAAAGCAAAAAACTGATATTTGAATAAAATAAAATAAGAAAATATATATACTTTTGGATCTAGGTCTTAAGCGTCTTGATAGATACTTTCACAGCCAAGGTTTAAGTCATAAGCGAGTTTCTTTGGCCATAGGTATTCATACATTCAGTTTACTTCCGAATTCAAACTTGAATGTTCTGTAAAAATTCCGAGGGTTTGCTCATCTTAAATCATTATTCACAGGAATCGTTGATTCTTGTTGCCAATGAATATAGTTTTGGGCGATCTGATTTGAACCCAAACAAAAAATACATGAGCATGGATGCCCATATGAAATGAAAAAACAAAAAACTTCCCACAATTTTTTATTTGCACATTCCGCATTTTGTGTTCCGCACTACGGAATGCGGAAATTGGGAATACATATAGTTTTATTACTAGCTTGCAATTTCCGATTTTCGTGTTCCTCTGCAGAACGCGGAACACGGAACACGGAAAAGTATTTGCTCATATTTTTTATCTACTTCAATTTAATTACTTTATATTATAATTGATTTTGCTTTTATTCAACAAAATTTATTCCTTTTAAATTTAATTAAAACACATTTCATTCCTTATCCATACCCATTAAATATTTGACTTAATTCTAATGCTACTTATTTATATTAGTTAAATCTCTTAACTCTCATGGTAATTATTCATATTAGTTTTTTATTTTATTTTTTATTTTTATAGCTTGTTGAGGCCTCAGTTGTGTATGTGGCTGAAAAGGTGTCTAAGAATTACAACAAAGGGTGAAAACGTAGACTATAAGGCATTGAAATGTCTTGCGCAAGAATCAAATGTGCATTCTGCATTCCTTGTTCCGCACTGTGGAATTCGGAAATCGGAAATACAAATAGTTTTATTACTAGCTTGTAACTTCAAATTTTTGCTTTCCTCTGGAACGCAGAACATGGAAAAGAATTTGTCTCATATTTTTTTATCTTATTTCCGGATTTTCGTTTTTCGCATTGCGGAATGGGGAAATCTGAACTTGCATTTTTTTTCCACAATGTTTTTTTCATCCGCTTTCTGTTTTCCGCGTTTCGGAAAGTGGGATGCAGAACTTCGATCTGTTTTCGGGTCGGCTCCTCGACTTAGTTTTTCAGAACTACTAATTTTAGTTTGCTCTTTTCATCTTTAGAAAAGCCATGCTTCAAGATTTTAAATCTCGGGCCAGAGTTGTTTTCTGCATTTGTCCAGGTTTCTCTAATAATATTATTTAATTTATAATTAACCAAAATTAATCACTTATTATTTTAAGACTCTTTTCATATATCATTTTTTTAACTTTTACTTCAATTTAATTACTTTATATTATAATTGATTTTTCTTTTATTCAACAAAATTTATTCCTTTTAAATTTAATTAAAACACAATTCATTCCTTATCCATACGCATTAAATATTTGACTTAATTCTAATGCTACTTATTTATATTAGTTAAATCTCTTAATTCTCATGGTAATTATGTATATTAGTTTTTTATTTTTATAGCTTGTTGAGGCCTCAGTTGTGTATATGGCTGAAAAGGTGTCTAAGACTCACAACAAAGGGTGAAAACGTAGATTGTAAGGCATTGAAATGTCCTCCGCAAGAATCAAATGCACATTGATTGAAAAATCAACATGTTTATCTTTCTAACTTTCATTGTTGAATCATTTGTAGAAATAGCTAAAGACAGTTAACAGAATAAATTCTTTTAAAGCTTCATCAATGCATGTGTTAGCACTCAGAATGTACCCAGGTTGTAAAAGGTATACTCCAAGGTAACAGCAAAACCGCTTTAGGAAGAAACTGGTATTTCCTTCCAGAGAGGGATCTCTCAATAAAGATTTAACAAGACCAGATTTAAAATGACATTCACAGATTTATGTATTTGGCTGAAACAATAACATAACCATTGGGCATGGAGTCATATACAATACAAAGATACCACAAAGACATATACATGATATTCATCAAAGGCAAGGTAATCATATCATCACAGTCATTCAAATTGATTCTGGTGGAACAGAAGAGATGAAGAAACAACCCATCAATATAGAGCATCAACAAGGATGAGTTCTATATCAACTTTAGCATAAAAATTCATATAATATC
>LPNX010180578.1:119629-177760 GCA_001517045.1 Pseudotsuga menziesii | reverse complement strand
TTCCCAATGCATTTTTCTTTTAGCTCATCGAGCTTTTTCTGTAATTGATTCCTGTCTTGCAAGATCTGTTTTTTGCTTTCATTAACTTTAACCAGTTCATCTTTCATCTTCTCATTCTCTACTTTCAAATCTTTGATTGCTTCTTCCTTCAAACTTACCTGGGACATTGGTACTAACAAATCATCAGTAGAGAAATCATCTAAAGGCTTCTGGATATTTACAATAGACAAGTCCTCGCCGGTGGGAGTTTGGCTCATCAACTCTTCCATAATCTCCTTCTCTTCATTCTGATCTTTTTTCATCAAGGAGATTTGGGCTAACAGCTCCTCCCTTTCGGCTTCCCACTTCTCTTTCTCCTCCTGTAACTCTCCGGCTCTTCCTTTGTATTCCTTCATCTCCTGATGGACTTTATCATTTTCTTCTTGGAGGGCTAGCAATTCAGATGACTGAACATGTTCAGTGCCTGGGATTTTCAGTTTCTTCTTTAGGACCTGGAGGGCATTATCCTTTTCCTCTAACAACCTCTTGACTACCTGTGTACTGTCTGAACTAGCAATGTCTGTCTGCAGCTTCTTAATCTGAACAACATTTGCTTTATTTTCTACTTTCCCATGTTTCAACTGGATTTCCAATTTATCTATCAAGGCTTGCAATTTATTGATCTTCATCATGGCTTGAAGCAAGTCTGAGTAGATGATATCGCTTGTCTGTTTGTGGAGTTGAATTTTGTCCGGAGTGTTGATTTTGTCTAACCGGATTTCTATTTCAGACATTCTCTTGTCACTTACCATACCAGCACCTTCTGTTATTTGGGTCGCTGTGACAGGTGTAGCATGTGTCTCTTCATCAGAATCTGACTTGTCAGTATGCAGCAAATTGGCCATTTCAGCCAGCCCCTCAATAGCCTGATGCTCAAATGGTTTATTCCTGTTTGCCTGTTTTCTCAATGAGATCACCTGGTGGGGGTCGTAGTTCATATTTACATCTTTTATGAAATCCATATTCTCCATCAACCTTTCTACAAATGCCAGGGCACCTTTACCTTTAAAAATGAAAGGGCCAACCTTAAATGGAAATTTAATATTCAAAGATTTTTTGAAAGCACCAAAGTGCTCCTCCTCAGACAACAATCTCT
This sequence comes from Pseudotsuga menziesii, assembly GCA_001517045.1. Lineage (NCBI taxonomy): Eukaryota > Viridiplantae > Streptophyta > Pinopsida > Pinales > Pinaceae > Pseudotsuga > Pseudotsuga menziesii. Next base: position 176,625 of record LPNX010180578.1, on the reverse strand, counting down.
GCCTCATGAACTCTAGCGCGAAAATCCTTGGGGTCAAGAAGGATGGTAGCCTATAAGGGTGACCAATAAAGCCATATATTCTTAACACTGTGTAACCTCTGTACAGGAACCAGTCCCCCACCCGATCTTCGGGTGACGACTGCATTAGACATCTCATTTCGTCCAGGACACGGGGCAGGTCCTCATCAAATAACATCCTGTATATTTCGGACATGATTGAATTGGCAAATTCGACCATGTTGATTTGCTTGGGCAAATCAGAAGAACACAGAGCACTTAAGAATTTTAATTCAGTAACATTAGAGCACAATAACATGTTAAGCAAATATGTTTGAAACCTAAAGAACTGGACCTTGGGAAATTCAGTCAACTGGAGGTGGATCGCTTCGGCAAGGTACTCATCTAAATTTAGCACGGGGACTGATTGGGACTCAGGGCTTAAAGAATTTATTTTTAACAAGAAACCAAGGATAACATCACCTATCTGACAATCGTCATCTAGACCTAACACTTGACAGACCAAAGACATTACCAGTTGCACCTCAGTTCTAAAAATGTGCAAGGGGTAAGGCGAGGAAAGGCCTTCAAGGGACTGACCTTCCTCCAGGATACTTGACAGGAATTGAGAGCGACTTTCACTTTCGTAATTTTTGAAAAACTCGGCAAGGACAGATTCATTTACAGACTCACGATTTACAGGGTAGCTTTCGGGCAGACTAAGGTTTTCTCTGACGACTGAAGCATCAATTTTACACAGTATTTTCGACACGGACCGACTCACAATGATCCTCTGAGAGGGAGAATAGTTCACCGCGCACCATTCGGCAAATTCAAGGAAGTGTAGGGTTTGCTCAAGGGCTAAATGGTACAAAAAAGACTTGCATACATTCAGAACGTCATTCCCCTGTGAAAAATAAGACCACAATTTCTCTTTGCTGCCGGACACGCTCCCTGTGGACAGGAAGGGGTCGCAGACGCCCCTGTGTCTGTCTACCAAAAATTCCTCTATGTCATCCGGGACCCGACCAGACACACGAACCTTGCTCTGTTGGTCCATTTCTTAATTTATAATGATAATTGGGCGAAGGAGTTACAGGATTAAAGTCCTACCTGGCTTACTGTGGAGGCGTGTGTTCGAAACGTGCCTGGTACTGACAACTAGAAGCTCCCAAATCACCAGGTCCTTTTCGCCGAGTCCCAAGCAAATAAAATAATCCTTGGAGAGGTCAACCCTGCCTTTATAGGACCACCCAATTCGCCACGTGGACAGCATTAACTTCCGCAACCACCACTTATCTCTAACTGCCGTGCACTTCTATTTTCCGGTTTCATCCATGACCGTAGATCTGGCTTCTCTTTCATTTCTGGCCTTTGGATCGTGTGCCACATATCCCGTTCTGCCTGGCGCCTTGGTATTAACCAAAGTGCAACTTCGTGCTCCGGAAACGCTCACAACCGTTGCTGTGCCATACCTTCCATTTTTCACCATTGGATCAAACGCCACGTCCCACATTCTGCTGGGCTTTCTGGTTTTAACCCTCGTGCAGCTTCAATCTCCGGAATCATCCACAGCCCTCGATCTAATATACCTTTATCGGTGAGCCGTTGGATCACTTGCCACCTATCAAATTCCGCTGGGCTCCTTCCCTTTATCCAATGTGCAAGTTTGGGCTCTGGAACCTTTCTCAGCCGTTGATGTGATCGCCCTGCATTTATCAGCCGTCAGATCTGTCGACGTCTACCCAATTATGCTGGGCGTCTGGGACTTATCTCCCATGCAATTTCACTCCCCGGAACTTATAATAATCGTTGATCTATCCCGCTTTGATTTCCGTCCGTCAGATGTGTCATCGAATAACAAATTCCGCTGGGCCTTTTGGGCTTATCCGCCGTGCAGGTTTCGCTTCCGGAATCACTCTCATCCCTCGATATGATCTGACCTTGCCTCTCCGCCGTCGGATTGAGAGAAGGATACACAATTCCGCCAGACCCCATTTTCTTAACCAACTCGCACCTTCACAAGGTGGATTTGATGTGAATCGTGGATCTGCCCAGGACCACTTTATAACCTTTGATCTGTGTAGTTGGTTAAAAGCCGGAACCTATCTTATCTTCCTTGCATGTTGCGAAGGGCGAGGGGAATACCGACCATTGATTTTCTTCCCTCCTTCATCGTGGCCTGGGCTCTTTGGCAAATTGATCGAAATTTTGACTATCATTCCACCCTTGCACTATATCCTTTGACCAAAGTATTTAAACAACATTACCTTATCCCCACTATGGTCTTATTTCTCCCTTTGTTAAATACAGGTGTTAACAGCATGAATCAGTAACAGAGAGAAATCAAAGTTATTCATAAATGCATCTATTAATTGCAAGACACTAGCAGCGATATTGATCTATCTAAAACAGGAAAAACCATGATTTGTTAAAGAAATTTAATCAAATCAATAACAAGAGATGTGAAATGATATCAATATTGTTTTTAAATTAACTTCTGTAAGAAATTACATAAACCTCAAGTACACAGAGGTATGTTCAGTATCATGTCCAAATCTTTCCCCTTCCAAAAGTCCCTTATACATTTGAAGATTACCCCTTAAATAACTATTACAAAAGAATCAATTCCCTTCAAAATGGGATGAAGAGAACCAAATAAAGCTAATATCCAAGAAAATCTCTCCATATTTTCCAAATCTCCAACAGTTCTCCTATGTTGGGATAGTCAGCGGATTCAAGTCGAAGTTGAACATTACATTTATGATCTTCTAGTTCATTCTTTGGCAATTTATGCCAAATACGAATGTAGATATGGATCTTCCCTTCAATAGCAAGTGGTTGTTTTATTAACTGATCCACATCATCAATGCCGATATGACTAAGTCTCTGGATTTTCTCTTCTGTCTCACCTTTGCCTTGTTCAACTTGTTAAATCACAAGTTTTGGCAGGCATGCTTTCTCAATGAGACCCATTACAGGAAAACACAGAGTGTCCATTAAATTATCAGCAACATACCACCTTCTTCCACATATAGCTTGTGCCTTCTTGATAGCTTCACCAATTGTTTCATTGAGATCTTCCCAAGCACACAAAATGATTATGACCTTCTTCAGCTGGAAACTGCGAAGAATGGTGATGTTCTTAGGCCTATCTTTTGTGTATCTTTGCCAATCTACAACATCATCTTATGCTTTAGAATCCTTCTCCCTTCTGTCTACCTAATCTTCCAGAGTAGCAGACATCTTATCAAAAGCAAGATGAGTCTCAAAAATACTATCCAAAGTTTTGAACGGCTCACTAATTAATTCATAATGCTCTTGATTAGTCTTTAGAGCCAATTCCTTAAATTTTTCCTGTGAGAACTTAGAGAATGAAGATGAAGCTACACTTGCAGTTGCATCTTCACATTGCTTCTCAAGCAAGGCTATTCTCTGTATGAAAGCAACATTGGTAGTCTTTTCACCTAGAAACTCATCCTGAAGAGAGGCATTCTTCACTTCTAGCTCATTCTGCTTCTCTTCAGATATCTTCATTAAACCATCAACATAAACCTCATGTTCCTTTTTAACCTGTTCAAGCTCTTCTTTCAATCTAGCTATTTTTTTTTGTCAAACTCGATGTTCAAATTATTAATAGCATGGAAATTTGCACTTGTGAAAGCTCCCAAGGCAGAAGCAGTATCTGTAGCATCCACCTGCAGGTCACCAGACTGTTGAGTCCACACTTCCTAGTTAGAGAGAGATGTATCTACATCACCTTGATTTCTGCTTCTCTTCTTACCTCTTTTAACCACTGCTTTGTTAGACTTGTCATAACAATAATATCCCAGAGAGATTACAATGTCTTCATTAAACTCAGCTCTTACCTCATCAGTAAAAGAAATGTCAATCTCTGTAGAGACCAAGGGAGAAGTCTGAGTGATGGTAACAGAAGGCATAGGCATAGTGATGTGAGCAGAGAGTAAAGGAGAAGAACCACTTTGGACTACATCTGCTTCAGAGGTTGAAGTAGTGATTGGAATATAGGTTTAAGGGGATGAAACTTGAATGGTATCAGCTGGAAATGATGATGAGGTAGGCATTAAAACTTTCTCAGAAACAGAGGATGATGATGAAGTAAAGGAAGGGATGTGCAGTGGAATCTCAAAATCTTGAGGTGGAGTGGATGACAATATGGGTGGTTGTACAGAGATAGGTGTAATAGAAGCAGGTACACATGTCGAAACATGAAAGAAATGGGATGATGGAAGTGAAATATTTGATCTAACGGGCAAAGCAGATAGGGGTTCAATCGATGAAACAAATAGTGCTGAGGAAAAATCATTAGACCCTCCAGTGGGCTGTGTGCTCTCAGGAACACGTCTAGAAATGTCAATCCCTATGGAGACCAAGGGAGAAGTCTGAGTGATGGTAACAAAAGGCATAGGCATAGTGATGTGAGCAGAGAGTAAAGGAGAAGAACCACTTTGGACTACAACTGCTTTAGAATTTGAAGTAGTGATTGGAATAGAGGTTTCAGGGGATAAAACATGAATGGTATCAACTGAAAGTGATGATGAGGTAGGCATTAAAACTTTCTCAGAAACAGAGGATAATGATGAAGTAAAGGAAGGGATGTGTAGTGGAATCTTAAAAATTTGAGGTGCAGTGGATGACGGCATGGGTGGTTGTATAGAGATAGGTGTAATAGAAGCGGGTACACATGTCGAAACATGATACAACTGGATGATGGAAGTGAAAAAGTTGATCCAACAGGCAAAGTAGATAGGGATTGAATCGATGAAAGAAGTAATGATGAGGAAAAAGCATAATACCCTTGAGTGGGTTGTGTGCTCTCAGCAACAGAGGATGATTTTCTGTTACTCCCACTAAATAAATTCATAAATTCTTGTAAGATGTTACCATCATCAACCTCTTCAGTAATAGCCACATGAGAAGTTCCTCCTTCTTCAGCATCAGAATTGGTTAAGTCTATGGTGGAAGCTGGGATAGAAGAGACCTGAATATTCAATCTTTTGAATGGTTTCTCCTCAACCATGGTCTGATCAGAGTGTGCTTGAAGAGCTGTAGCAGTTATCTAAGCATTATCAGCAGGTTGAGTAGTTGTTACTACTTGAGTGTGTAACACAGAGGCCATCTTTTTCAATTGTTGTTTATACTGCTGAGAAGTATGAATCAAGGTTTTTACATACTGAGCAACAGATGCCTGTGGGACATCCTCCATAGTACCTTCACCTTTATCCATGGCTGAGCTAGTTGTTAATGAAGGATCTTTAGCTGCTTGAGCCTCCTTTTCTCATCTCTCCAGAATATCCAATTCCATTGCTCTGTAAGCCCGAACCTTGTCTCTAGCTTCCTTCTGGTAGCATAAGATATGGCTTTCTTCCTCTTTGCTTTTGGATCTGGCTAAAACTTCAAAAAAAGTATTGACTCCTTGGTAAATAGAATCATCTGGTACTTCTTCATGAGTATAACCTGCTTTGAAATGGTTCTGCCTGAGATGAACATCAACAAACCGGTTGGGATCATGCTGTCTTTTACTGGCAAAACCCAGCTTCAGAGAAACTATGTGGTTACTAAGTTCTGTAGACCAGGTAGAAGTTGGTATGCTCAGTGGTCCAAGGTTCTGAGGAAACTTGGGACAAACTCTTCTCTTAGGTGCAACAATTTTTTTGTAAACTCCTTCAGTCATTGTCTGGAAAGATATTTCCTCAATAACCAACCTATGAGGTACAACTTTGGGTAACATATGGGCGGTATTTCTGGCCCAAACTCTGATATATGCAAATGATTCTCCAACGTACCAATCACCCATGGTAGCAATAAGGTTCTTGGATTCAAGCGAGAAGGCTGGAGCTTCCCTTTTGAAGATTAGAAAATAAATACGACCAAGGAAGTTTTCACAAATTTTGTAGAACCTGGCCACATAGTTGGTATCCCATAATTCTGCATGGTAAATGTGTACAGGTGGGGCTGATAACATCCAGTTCCATCCCAAATTGGGAAACTGGAACTCAGTACAAAATGCATCGATAATGAAGGATGAAAAGAATAAATTAGGTTTCTTCTTGGCAGAGGCCTTTTGATACTCTTGGATAACTGTTCTAAGTTCTAGAGACAAAATGGAAGCCCAAGGAAAGGATTCTCCTGTGGTTAGAACATGATGAGCAATTGGGGCCCATTCAGCTTTGAAAAAAGAACAATTGGGGAGACTGTAAAGCTTGCACAACATAACTGCTAGCAGGGAGTAGGGTTCCCTAAACCACTCGACGAGGCAAAGGTTATCCTTCCTCCGAGAAAACCTACTGGGATCGCTCATCCAGGACTTCAACATTTCATCGAAATTATATCTGGACTTGGACGCTTTAACAAAATCAACGTCAAGGAGCTGACTGGCTGGCTTGAGATGATAAGCTCTGGTGAAGATCATAGGATGGAAGTTAGTAAGTTGCAACCCTGTGCTACTATTGAAGGAGCGGTCTTTTGTGTTGGCGTGTTCAATAATCCATTTAACCGCGTCATTGTAAGGGATAATGCCAGGTCTAGCAGCAATGCAATGGATACTAGAATCCCTGATTCTCTGGTAGGCGGACTAGTCATTCTGAATGTATGAAAGGTCATCGTTGTCGAAAATGGAGTATATCCTAGACCAATCTACTTCGTAGGTTTCACTGACTCTGCCACCAGTATCAGAAAAAAAATGCCAAAGTTTGGGTCCTTAGTGAGCATATCCCTCTACAGGTTCTTGCATCGGGAAATTCGAGACATCTTGGGGTTATTTATTTTGTTAAATGCATATACGGAGAATTAAAACTAATTTAACCAGAACAACAGTAATCAATTTGAATTATGAAATGACTAAAATACTAACCTGTAACCAGACTGGACAATGAGAACTTAGACTGGTAAAAAGCACAAGGAAATTTAACGCAGAATAGCAATTTACATAAGTAAATATGGTAAAGAAATCGCAAAAGATGAAAATATATATAGATTTTCCCTACTTTGTTACGACCGTAGGATTAGGATAAATGAACAATCGAGATTAGCCTTGCGGGATGCAGGATCTTATTATGATTTCAAACTTTATTTAACCGTTTTGCATCCTGCATCCCGCACACCATTAAGATCGTAGGATTAGGATAAATGAACAATCGAGATTAGGCCTGCGGAATGCAGGATCTTATTATGGTTTCAAACTTTATTTAACCGTTCCGCACCCCACATTCCGCACATGCGGGATGCGCGATCACAAAATCGTTTACAGTTTATTCAATTATTCCCTTAACCCGCATACCACATATGCGGGATGCGGGATGACCAACTCACACACACAATAGAAATTTTAATTACCTGAGTGCGGAATGCTCTGGTGAAGATCAATAGTTGGTATCCCATAGTTTTAATTATAACTAATTTAACCCAGAACAACAGTAAGCAATTTGAATTATGAAAACGACTAAAATACTAACCTTAAAAATGCAGGAACCCCGTTTCGTATGTGGAGGAGTTGACTTCCGCATCCCGAATCGGAAAAGCTTGAAAGTGCGGGAACCCTATTTCGTAAGTGGAGGAGCCGACTTCCGCATTCCATACCGAAAATCGAAAATCGGGAAGGAGACCTATTTCTCATTGAGATATATGGGTTTTTATTTTAATTAATAGTATTTTTTCAAACCAAAATAAGTTAAATTAAATTTAAAAACTCAATCTTTAAAGCTTTGAATATGTACACATGAATCAAATGGCTTGAATCCATAATCTTAAAAAATTCAATCCAATTTTATTATAATTATAAATTCAACCCATTTTTATTATAATTATAAATTCAATCCAATACATATTCTTTATTTGTTTTACAATATTAATATTATGGGACAATGACTTGGAAACCTCTTAAATTGGAGTCAAGAGTTAATGAAATTATAAATAATTTAAATTTATATAAAAATAAATAAATATTAACAATTTAACCATAAATCATATTGGAAACAATGAAAACAATGGAAATGCAAAATAATGGAAACGAAAAATAATTAAAATAAAAACTCATTAAAAAAACCCTTACGAAGGACCTCCCATTACATATTGACACATGAATAGCCATACCGAGTATGGATGGATGAAAACATCCCACTCTGGCCTAAATCTTAATTAAAATGTTTATTCAAATGTATTTAAATTTGTCAATGATGGGCTTAAAGCATTTGAAATTGACCCTATTCAATGAAGAATGGTGCAAGCGCCTGTCAAGTTATCAGGTTAGCAGGTTTTGTCATTAAGAGCCGTCAGATGGAGGGTGAATTTTGATCTACGGTGATAGATCCTTCTATTGTCAAAAGATGCAGCAGGGGAAACAAGATAACGAGTGTCATGGATCAACAATCCAGATCCATGACTAGGAAGATCAACAACAGAGCGAGATTCCGCGGGCCGGAGCTGGAAGGAAAGATTTATTGTTGAAAATACGCGGAGTCCCTTAAGTGGGTTCGAGGTCGAAAGGTCAAGATCAATGCAAGACGAGATCAACGGCTCTAAGTCATCTCGTGCGGTGAACATAAGAGGGCGGAGAAACATAAGGGATTATAAATGAAATCTACATGGAGCTAGAGGATTCATCGTTATGAGTTTCGAGATCGGTTGATAGCCTGACTACGTGCAAAACGCCAGCGTGGACAAAATCTCCTGATGAACCTGGTATAGAAAGGACATTCCTACATCCAATTTGTTTTTTCTTACAAGTAATCGAGTCCCCAGACGCCATTCACAACACTCCATAGGTCAAGACCATGTCCCCAGCATCGCCTGTTGTCCCAACTTCGAGGATCCATCATGAAATTTAGATATTTGAAACAACAATTTTGGCCTCTACATGAAGGAAAGAAATGCAGCTAGCCGAATCCGCTCTTATCCCACCTCCAACATAGGCAAAAGGGCAAGGAAAGTCAAGTCCAAATGCCTTGACCCACATGGGCAGCAACGCAGTAAAACACTTAAGGTCTTATCCATGGCCAGTATGATAATTGAATATCAGAGGAGATGACTTGATTGGATTCTCCGCAAAGAATGAATATCCTCGCCCACTTGTCACTCGTATTATTGTTATGATGACCAGTTGTCAAGTGTACAACTATGCTGGTAAGTTATTTCTGGGTCTGTTTGGCTCACCCTATATAGCGCCACCCGTCGGAGCTGCTGAAAAACGGGGATGAATGAACACTGCGAGAAAGGCCAAAAGTGCTCAATTACACGAGGTCTTGAGTTTTCTTGTAGACAACAATGGTTGTATGGTTCGAGAAGCTAATATGTCAGAGGGTACTAATGGTTGGCGAACATGAAATTATGTTCCTTTATCATCCCGGTTTTCTGCACCAAGAAATCGCCAACCATCAGGGCATGGATGTGATGCACTTTGAATATTTTCGGATAGGCGCACCTCTAGTTGCATGATACTGGGGCTTTCCTGTCTCTGGAGTGTCTCCCCAGAAACCCTCAAAGATGTCACGGCTTCCAAAGTCCCATTGCATGGGGGCCATGTTCAGCGATAGCCATTTGGAGTGAATGCTCGTACTGGGGTGGCGGGTGTCCAAAGTCTTCATCACCTTGTTTGTAATTTCCACTTGCAAAATTTCTCTGAGGTGGTGACGAGGTTGAGGACACACCCCACTGTATTTCCTGTAGGAGAGCCCATGCCATAGGAGGCAAGGAGAACAAGAATGCCCCTCTCCAAATCCCCTCATACAACAATGTTACCAGGACATAGGGGAATTGTGGACAAGGCTGAGCACAGAAAGCACAGAAAGTCCTTTGCCTCTGAAAACCATGCAGAAAGGCACCTTTGAGCACGAAACACATAGCCAGGGAAGGACTCGTGGATGATTCAATAGATAGACGAGTGGTCGAGCCCAACGTGCTTACTGCATCCAACGCTATACCTTTCTATAATTTTATGCTAACAAAGATGCAAATTCATTATAATTATTACATTTCACAAGATTTTGAGCGTTCCGGGGTTTCAAACCATAGTTGTATCATAATATTAGTTGGTTAAGGTTTGTTTATTTCAAGAGTTGTGCTTAATTTATGGCTAATCTATTCCAAAACAGTGCTTGCTTATAAGAGCAATCTTAACAGTCTATGGTTAAACTTGGGGTCCTCTTACATTGTTAATAATTCAATTAGATTTCAGGATCATTTGGAGTCTCGACAAGAGACTCAGATTAATATTGTGTAGTCAATAATGGGCAATGGTAAAGAAAATCATAATGTACTTTATGTAACCGATTTAAATAACAACCCAAGCTATGAAAGCATTTTTTAAAGCAATTCTCTGAACCAAACCTTAGTGACTCTCAATTAATTCATTTAAGAAATTATTTCAAGCTCTCTTTGTTTAATTAGCGTGTTTTTTTATTACTCAAGAGAAGAATGGTAATTATTTCAAGTTTTCTTTGTTTCATTTATGGCTCTTCCACTTTCATTTGTTATTTTGCACATTAGGGTATCGTAGCTTTGTGTTCAAGTTTTTTTGTTTTGTTTTTTGCATAAGCCAACATTCATTTTTGAGTTTTGATATCGTTTTATGTGATAGTTGATTCACAAATTCTCAACTTCAACAACCAGTTATCCAATGTGACAGTTTCAAATCTTTTCTCAATAAAAATCATATTAAAATACAATTCCTGAACTGTTAAAAAACCGCAACTAATCCAACATTTGAACAACTTAACTTGTTCAGTATAGGAGTCTCTCAGTAAATGCTACGGAAAGCGGAAAGGTAAATTGATAATCAATTTATCAATTTACCTTTCTACTTTCTCCTTTCCGCATTCGAAAACTCTACCTTGCGGAAAGATGACAGTAAATGGTAAATGGTAAATTAATAATATAATATTAAATTAAATTGATAAAATTGATAAATTGAACAATAGGTTTTATGTTTCAAACAACTTTGTGCAAACGTAGAATGCCTCCAATTTGTGTCTCGGTGTATCACTTAATTGTCCAGGCACTATTTGTCTCTAGAAGATGCAACAATTATGAAAGGAATTGAAATTCAACAGGAAATGAAGTAACACACAACATAAAGATTAAAATGCTAAATCAGAACAATAATTTAAACAACACAAAATTCAAAAATACAGTACACGCAAGAAATAAGACCCCTCCTCATGGAAAAAAAATAAAATGGAAATAAATGACAACCTCTCTCACAGGTGAAAAAAGAGAATGGAAATAAATGACAGCCTCTCTCTAAATTGTATTAACTATCCCACTTGTATTTTGTGATTTTTTTTGCGGGAACACACAACAAAAAACTTCAGTACTTTTGTCACCATGCATTTTGTAGGCTGCGGGATGCCCGATGCGGGATATAGAGATATTTTTTGTGCGCAAGTTTGACATCTTTCAACCCGCATCCCACAATTTGCGGGTTGTGGATTGTGATTTTGTTGCGCGAACACACAACACTTTGGTGCTTTTGTCATCCCGCATCGCGCGCAGATTGCGGGATAGTTAATAAAATTTAGATCTCACGATAAAATCCCGCATCCCGTGAGGTTTAATCTCGAACGTTCATTTATCTTAATCCTACGGTCCTGACTAACCCCATAAAATCTATATACAGGTCGGTCTTTTACGATTCCCATTGGCGAGATCTCTAAGGCTTTCTCCTTCGGTTTTGAGGTCTATAAACGAACCGTGACAACGCGAAAAGTCTATTGCAGAGAATTTGTTGTGGTAAAGATTCAATATTTTTACTCTCTCGACATTCCTTTGCACCTCCTGGTGCAAATGCTAGTTAATCTTGATTTAGAAATATACAATATGTGGATAAGGTTACTACTGCTCATTGACGAAGGATGAATGGGTCGAATGGGCGACCATTCACTAGAAAGCTATACAATATGTACCCATTGTCAGTCTTTTAGCAAATAACTGGTTAGTTTTTGTGTTTATCGGAGAGTCCGATGCCACCCATATTTTGGGAGCATTGTGGACCATCTAGAAGGGTTCTCTTGTCTTGAATCGTTGGCATTCTAGCTTCGATTCGCTTACGGAAAGAGTTACGATCAGGCACTTGTGGGTTCTTCTACCTGCGTTACCCTTCCCTCTGTGGAATAAGGATATCCTCACAGGCTTGGCAAACTCGATGGGGCACTTTGTTTCCCTTGAAAAGGACTTTCACTTATTATTTGACAAGAGGGCTACAAAGGTCCTGGTTGAGCTTGATATTTCCCAAGGGTTACTACTTGAGATTAAGATTGTATGTGAGGATCATGTTATTACTTAGAGGCTTGATTACCTTAACATGCCCCTCAGGTGTAACTACTGCCATGAGACAGGGCATCTGCGCAATTCTTGTGCTCTTCTCCTCAAGGGTCGTCCGGTTAAGAGGGGTTTTATGCCTTGTCCTAGTCCTTGTCCGGGTTCAGTCTCTCCCTCACCTGAGGATAGTACCCCTCCCTTGGAACCCTTAGATGGCTCTACTGATGATATTTATATTTCCTCCTCACCTACTCCTTATGAAGGACTATCCAAAGGTGAGCTCATGTATATTGAAGACATTGAAGTATGTGCCCGATACTCTTACCCTGTGACTGCTGCTGTGTCTCTAAAGCAAACTGTATTGGAGCCCCACTCTTCTTCTGAAGACCTACCAAAGGAAGGACCTCCCCCTTTTACCTGGGAACATTACCCCTCACTCCCTGCTCCCTCGACCTCCCATACCACTCCCTCTCCTGGCTCTTCTGGTTCACCTGTGAACACCTTACCCTCTAGTCCCAGAGAAGAGCCTGCTTTCTTGGATCCCTCCCTCCTAAACTCCCTCTCGATATTCTCTGATAAGACACCAATCTCTCCCTCCACGCTTCCCCTGGACTCCATCCGCTTAAAATTGTGACCATTCATAAGGCTAAGAAGCCTTCCTCTGTGGACTCTGGCATTATGAGAAATTATACTCATGTCTCTCTGAGGTTAAAAAATGCAACCAGATAGTCTCGTACTTCATCATCCAAATCACAGGTTCTTAGAGCAAGTTCACCTGAAGGGTCAGGTTCCCCATGAAAATTTTATCCATGAATATTCGGGCTTTTGGAGGGATTTCCAAACAAAAATCCCTTGGCTCTCTATTCTCTAATCTAAATCCAAACATGATTTTAATTCAAGAAACTATGTGTAGCTTTTCTCAGTCACTCCTTCTATTTTCAAAATTAAAACCTGGGTGGGAGTTCTATGCTCTGGATGCTACAAGACTTTCTGGTGGAACCCTCGCCTGGTTCGATGCAAGGCCTTTTCCTCAATTGCTGGCATTGTGCTCAGGGATAGCATTAGAGGGATTACTAAAATATTTACCATTATAAACTGCTATGGGCCTTATGCCCAGAGAACCATTTTTTGGGATAACGTTATGGCAGGGGATTTGTTGTCATTACCTAATTTACCATTGGCTGGTGATCTTAATTTTACTATCTCCTTGTTTGAATTTTGGGGTACTCATGCAAGGTTTGACCCCTTGGCCTCTTATTTCACCCAGCTTATAGCCAATAACAATTTGGTTGATCTCTCACTGAACTCTCCTGGCCCCACCTTGAGGAATGGTAGGCAGGGGAATGCAGGTATAAGCAAAAGACTTGATCAATTCTTATTATCTGACTATCTACTGCCCTGCCTGGCTTGCTATAGATCTTGGGCTACTCCTTTAGATGTCTCTGATCATTACCCTATTTGCCTGGAATGGGGCCTGAGACTTATTGCTCAATGTTATCCTTTCAAATTTAATAGAGCCTAGCTCTTGGAAGATGATTTATGTTCATTGGTTAATTCTTCTTGGATGGATCCTCTAACCACGGGTCCTCTTACTTATTTGGACTCTTTTTCTCTTAAGTTGGGCAGACTCAAGGGTTCAATGAAGAGCTGGGAAATGAAGAAAAAAGTTGAAAGGAAACAATTGATTTTGGATTTAAATTATGAGATCACTGATATTCTACAGAAGGACTCTGGTCTGTTGTTTGCTGAAAATTTAGAGAGACTTAAAACTCTCCAAGAGAGGAAAGGTAAGTACTGGGCTCATGAGATTACCTCGTTGAGACTAAAGAGCAGAGTGCTCTGGATAAATGAAGGGGATGCTAATACTAAGTTTTTTTCACTCCTTTGCATATGCTAGAAGGAATTCTAATGCAATATGGTCCATGAATGATATGTTTGGTAATGTGGTGTCAGAGGATGCACCTTTAAAACAGTTGGGAAAACAACATTTTAGTGATCTTTTCCAGGATGATGGGTCTACAAATATTTCTGATCAACTGAAGGTGATCAGGCTTTTCCCCACTCTGACTGAGAAAGAGGACGTAGACCGATTCCTGGAGCCTATAACTACTCAAGAAGTGGAAGTTGTTCTCAAGGGCTTCAAGAAAGATAAAATCCCTGGCCTGGATGGATGGCCGGTTGAGTTCTTCTTGGATTTTTTTGATCTCATTGGGTAGGAACTTTGCTGCTGAACAAGCTAGAACTGCTGGGAAAGTTCTTGGTGCACTAAATTCAACTTTCTTGACTCTGATTCCTAAGTGTGAAAAAACCTGCTTCTTATGGTGATTTTCTCCCTATATCGTTATGCAACCTTGTTTACAAGGTCATATCCAAGATTGCAGCTCTTCGTCTGAAGCCCTTACTGAACATAACTATATCGGCTCAACAATTTGGTTTTTTGAAGGATAGGCAGATTACTGAACCTGTGGGCATAACTCAGGAAATTCTGCACTCTATTAAAACCAAGAATTCTAATGTGATGGTATTAAAACTTGTCATGGTCAAGGTATTTGATAGGGTTAATTGGACTTTCCTGAGATTGCTGCTCCTCCAGATTGGCCTGCCTCTGATAGGTGTGAATTGGATTATGGGTTGTGTAACTAATGCCTGCTTTGCAGTCTTATTCAATGGAACACCATCTGATTTTTTTCCTGCATAAAGAGGTATTCGTCAAGGTTGTCCCTTATTCCCCCCTACTTTTCTTCCTGGTGATCGAAAGTCTCAGCAGAATTATTCTGGATGCTCAGCAAAAAGGACTTATCAAAGGATTTCAGTTCTCTCAGGATCTGTCCATCACTCACTTGTTATTTGTTGATGATGTCCTTTTATTTGGTATTGCTACTGTCAGTGAATGGCAAGCATTTAAAGATGCACTTGACCTTTTCTACTCAACTACTGGTATGGCTTTCAGCATGGAAAAGTCCTCCTTTCTTTATCAGGATGTGGATGAAGGTACTCAGTGCCAAATTGCTCAGCTTCTTCCCTACATCATGGCACCTATCCAAATTGGTTTCAAGTACTTGGGGTTTCGCCTCAAACCCTTAGGATACCGATCCTCAGACTGGAATTGGATTGTGGAAATGTTTGAAAATAAGATTAAAAACAGGTCTTATAGGCTACTTTCTCTGGGAGGCAGAGTTGTTCTTATCAAATCAGTTCTCCTGAGACTTGTTGTGTACTGGTTTGTCGTGGCCAGATGTCCTAAATCTATTCTGAATTTGTTGAGGAAAGCTATCTTTTCATTCCTATGGGGGAGCATAAATGGGCATCAGAAACATCATCTAGCTTGTTGGTCTAGACTCTTCATTCTACTTGCCAAAGGACCTCCGAGAATATTTGTTTGATTATGGGATTACAAGTCTGGCCCAGGCACAAAACTTGGATGGTCTTTCAAATGGTTTAAATTGTTGGTATTCAGCGACAGACCTTAACTTGGGAGGTGTTTGGGCTGACCAATGGTTGTCCTTTGTCAACAACCTGTCACACGGTGGCATAAGAATTGGAAATCATGAGGAATCCTTGCTTTGGATGTTTGATAAAAAGTCAGGAATGGTCTCTGCAAAAAAAGCTTATAGTTTGAGCATCTTCCTCCGATAAGAGATGATCTTCTCCCGAAGGTTTGGGGTTACAATATACCTCAGAAATTGAAATGTTTCATTCGGCTGGCTGTTAATAGCAAAATTAATACTTGGGATAACCTGCACAAGAGGGGTTGGGTTGGCCCTAACAGATGTTGTCTCTGCAAAATTGAAGAGGAAACTATTGAACACATCTTTGTTGGTTGTTCCTTCATGAAGGAGGTCATTCACAGCTTGGGAAGTTTGTTTGGTGTCCATTTACTGTGGTTTTCCTCATGTCTTTCCGAAAATCTATCCACCTGGGTTTCAAAGGGTGGAAAGCTTCTATATCTGACTTTCTTTTTCATCTGGAATCTTTGGAAGTGTAGGAATAACTCTATTTTTGAAGATAAGGAACCTATTATTTCTAGACTTTGTCATATGATCATGTCTGATATTTCTTCTCATCAGGTGCTTCAAGCAAACATAAACAAAGTCAGGCACATAGGTGACCCTCCACAAAAAAAATTTCCTATGGTTTTTTTTGATGGAGCTGCGACAAATTCACTTGGAGGAGCAGGTGTTTGTATTTGGTTAAATGAGCAGCATTCTCTCTCTATAAAATTAGGCTGTGGGCGTAGCACTGATACTAGAGCTGAGCTTCTGGTGCTATGGGCATCATTATACATGGCCAAAGATATTGGGTTGCCATACCTACATATCTTTGGTGATTCCTCTGTGATTATAAACTGGGCAAGGAATGAATCCACACTTACCATGGTGAACTTAGAGGCCTGGTGCATAAACATCAGGCAACTCATAAAGGTTCACCTTTGTGGATTTCAATCATGTCTTTAGGGAACATAATAAGAGTGCAGACACACTATCCAAGGAAGGGCTTAGTATGGTTGTAGGCCATCTTTCCCTCACTGAAATATGTGAGGATGAAGTTATTGGGGAGGTTTCACTCCAACTTTTTTGAAGAGCACTGCTCTGGTTCTTAGACTATTGTCTCTTGACTCTTGATTTGTGAAAGTTTTTGGTTAAGCTGATTAGTTATGTCTCTGGCTTTTTAGTGATTCAAGCCCTGACATGGATATTGTTTCTATGTTCTTATTATTTTCTTTAAGGACATATATGACTGAGTGACCGACTACATTTTATGAGAGGCCCCTTTTTTGTACTTGATGCCCATGCTCCGGTAGTTAGGCTCAATGGAAGTGATTTCCCTCTTGATGTATTGCTGGTTGATACTGGCTCCATATGTTTTGGACTGTTGTAATTTACTGATGTACCCTGTTCCTTTGATTCAATTGAATAACAAAAAATGTCTTTTTTCCTTTGATTCAATTGAATAGCAAAGAATGTCTTTTTTCGTGTGAAAAAACAAAAAAAAGCAAAGAATGTCTTTTTTCGTGTATTGCTGATGGAAGTGATTTCCCTCTTGATGTATTGCTGGTTGATACTGGCTCCATATGTTTTGGACTGTTGTAATTTACTGATGTACCCTGTTCCTTTGATTCAATTGAATAACAAAAAATGTCTTTTTTCCTTTGATTCAATTGAATAGCAAAGAATGTCTTTTTTCGTGTGAAAAAACAAAAAAAAGTTACTACTTTTCCTTTATTGTTATAAAGTTTTACTTCAAAATAGATAACCCTTTCTCGGACTAATCCCTAGTGATTCCAATATTTTGAATCCCCATAAATTTGTGCATTGATTACTTTTGATTTCTCTACATAACCAAATTAATTAAGAGTGAAAGATAGTCAAAACGAGGGTCCAAGTATATATAGGAACATAGTGAGAAATTATTCAAAATGTCACAAAATATAAGAGTGCCTTACCTGGTCAACAACAAAATATTTGAAGAGGCGGGGAGCGCTGAAGTGTTCAATTTTCTTCCATCAAATGTGTCACTGAGTGTTCACATATTCTCTACGAGGGGCGCTCTGGTTTTTTCATCGTTCTGCTGCAAATAAAAGCAATTTCGTGCAAGTAAATAAGCCACCTTAACAGCTAAATATCGGAAGAAGAAACGTTGGTATGGACGCTCAGTGTAATTCCCTCTCGACACATTGTTTGTGTTTGTTTTTTTCTGGGGTGCTAATTCGCCGATGTCAAATTTTGGACTTCATTTATTTAAACTGCCTTGAAATTTCTGCCATATGTTTTTATTCTATCATTGCTAGAATTGAGTTTCATCGTTATAGAATTCTGAGCATACGGAAAGTGGGTTTTGAGATTTTATTTCATTCAACATGCCTCATACTTTCCAATGTTTGAAACACATGTAAGATCAAAGAATCCCTCTTCTTTTGATGCCCGCGTGATGCGGGTATGAGTTCTTATTATGTCCTTTGCCATATTTGTTCACAGAACTGCAGTAACATCTTCCTTTTTGGTCCATTAGATCAATTATCATGTGCCTTTTCTCCATCCTTTATAATTCCCTAAATTGCGTCGCTGACAGCATTGCTGCAATAGTATATAATTACTTAACCTTACTCCAAAGTCGAAACTTTGGCTTACAGTATCTCACATGCAGTTTGCTCGAACTAGCACAGACGCATCTAAACCCGGGTCTGATATGCACTTTGAGGTTGTATAGTTTACTATGGTGGCATTTTCGTGAATTCGAGATTTCCTACTGTGTGAGCTTTGCAATATCAAGGTACATATGGAACAATGATTTAAAAGGGTCCGTACAAATACCTATTATTAAACATTGGAATTGGACTTCGATATACGCAACCTCGAGCTTAGCAACTTCGAGGTGCAAAACAAACCTTGCTTTTAGATGGGTCTGTGCTGGTGTCCATATTCAATTCACTCAGTGAATCATTACACAAAGTGTTTATGGATCCTCACCCAACCAAGCCATGAACACGTTGCTTCTGTCAGTACAATGATTCATAATTTCATGTTTGAAATTGCAACTAGGATTCTGTGGTACTTGCCTTTTTACTTTGGCTAAACCTTTGCAAATAGTTCTAGACATTTCATGGGAACTAGATAGAAAGGGCGGAAGCATTATTCTTTCATGAAAAAATGTTCTTTCATTGCTTTATTCAAGCATACATATTTAGTGAATAAAAAATATGCTTGTATGTATTTTTACTGAAACTAAAAAAAGGGTATGCCTACTACTGTATCTTGTGGCTTGTCACTTTCTTTTTTGATCTATCTCCATCATTTGATAAATTGATATATGTTGAGAAGGCCTAGGAGTACTCGAACATTTGAGCAATATATATTGACTGCCATTGGCAATAGCAGCAATGGTTGTAGGTCTGATAAATGCTAATCCAATAGTTCATGAGAGGAAAGAACGACCTTCCAGGAACGATATAACCATCGGAGATGAATCGGCTGTTGAGGCTATTGATGAGCAAGAAGTTTTTGATATCCTTTTGACACTTGTATAGCATTTATATCTTTAATCTACAATGAATTGAAAGAGTTTATATTATTTTGACACTTGTATGGCATTTATTTCTTTAATCTACAATGAATTGAAAGAGTTTATATTAGTGCTTAGAATGGCCAGAAGTGGGCAATCTGGCAGATAAACAACCATCATAGACATGAGTAGTGAGAGTTCTGGATTTATTTTATATTAAGGTAAGGGCAGATGGAACCGAACAGGGTTTTAAGAATCATGATGATGATTGGTCTGTTTCTGTTAAACTCTGTCATCTGACTTTTGTTTGGGGTTTTTGTTCCCATCCTTTATTATTTTGATTGACCAAAACTAGCATACCACTCATTTCTCATTTATCTTACAGTTTTGCATGGTTTGTTTAGACATGTATCGTTATTCTGACTAATTTGTCAGTTGCCTTATGGAACTCCCCTTGTGATTGGATCTTCATCCAATTTGCTAAAGTGAAGAGAAGTTGTCTAGGTGACAGTGGCAACACTTATATAGTTGTACATAGCTACACCCTAGTAAAAACCTTACACTTTAAGGGGTGCTAGTTTTGGTGTCAACAGTGCCTAGTGCTATTGAATTGCAATAATAACAGAAATTCAAAAAACAACACATACAATCACATCAATCAATCAATTTATTTGAAACGAATAAAAACATATTCGAAGATCCATTGTGACGGACTGTATAGGATACCCGCTATAGTTTACAGATCATAAAGTAATAGAATTGCATTAACAGAGGTAGAAGATATTGTTTATATTCATTCAAATCTTTGTCCTGTATCTGGATTGAAGGATCTTTATGGATAGAGCATCAAAGCTGGGGAGATGCGAATTCCAAATACATGGACTTGGATACTTTTGAATGCTTGATAATTAACCTCTCTTTGGGTTGTTTTTCCAATGATCCATTTTGTGTTGAGGATGAGGTAGGTTCACCTTGGTTAGCTGTGGGGGGATTTGCTGCTTTTCTTTTGTTGGTGGGCATCATGGGATTGCCACTTCTTTTGGCTATGACGCTTCTAATTATCAATGGGGGATAGACTAGATGATATTCCATTGGAGTATGTGGAAGGTGTTGTTTATGATGACGACGATGCCAAGTATTACTAGATTTTGGAGCTTTCTAGATAGGCTCAATTTTTTTAATTTGACATTTTGAGATATTAATATGGAATCCACTCTCCAAATATATGATGTAGTTATACATTCTAAAGTTTTATATTCCCATATACTAGTATGCGTCATGGATCATTAATGTTTATAATTGGTTCATGGCTTTATGTGACATCCAGATGATGATATTTGGCATCGAAATGTTTAGATTGTAGAATTCCGTTTTTTAAATATTTTTTCCCACATAATTTATATTATCGTAAACAATTCTATTGTTGATTCCTTGATTCCTAAATTTGGGATGGTTGCTACATCCACACTCGAATCATTTTGCAGATTTCAGTCTGTATTCTTGAATTGTGTAACTTCACATAAGGGTGCTGAGCTAAAGAATTACATCAATTATGAGCTGTTGAATCCCCAAAGCTATACTAATTATCAACAAGGGTGTGTAAGCCTTTGAATGCTGTCCACTATTTATGCAATTCTCAAGGTTTCAAATGCTATTGAGTTGATTTGCAGTGCAAACTCTTAATATTGTGGAACCAATGTTTTAAAATGCGGACCCAGACTTTGAATCGGTTTAGGGTCAACTTGGCTCTGAACTGGAACCAACAATGACTCGAGTGGTTTGATTTCAATAACTCGGACTACTAAAAAATACATAAAATTTTATAACGTTAATGAAAAAAAATACATTGAAGATTCTAAGCTATGATTCCAAACCATTAGAGATAAAATATGCAAAGTTTACTGATGTATATACCATGTAAGGGTCGATATATCAAAATGGCACCAAGTGTGATACATATTTGAATAAAAAATATAAATACACAATCATAAAAATCATTACCTATATTGGAATCCCATTCATCAATAGCACCCTGTTTCTCCCCTCCACTAAGCTCTAGTCCTTGCCTCTACCTTGAATTTCGAAGTTCTTCCAAGGACATAGTCAACACTCTATTTTGTTAGCGGACTATTATACTCTCCCATGTCAGGACTGAGTCTCAGGACACTCAGATTGGAGGACTGATGTAGCCATTTAGTCATTTGCAGAGCAGTTATTGATGCCCAGATTGGTGTTAGTGTTTTCTCATTGGACAGATGATGGTTCAGATGGATTATTTGCATGGTTATGACTTGGCATTAATTATATTGTGTTATGATTATCATTGCTCTTATACTCATCTTTGTGACATATACTAGCATTTAGTATCATGATTTGGCGGTCATGATCTCGTATTATGTATTGATGTCCCTACTTAGACTTGGAAGTTCCTGATCTATACTCATTGGTTTTACCCTCCCTAGGGAGAATAGCGGTAGTCATTCCCACCATACTCTGGCTTGCTAGTGTTGGCTTCATTGATTCATTGTCTCCACCCATCCATTTCTTTCCAGGTTGTTTTAACCCGACTTACTACTTCACTTGTGGCATGGAGGACCTTTTCCCCTCTAGAACCTTTGTTGGACAAACCTCCTTGTTTATATTGTGTCTCGGCTCTGAGTTGGTGACAGAACTTGCCTTTGGCGAGTTGGATTGTATGCCTAAATCATTTTGGTTGGTTGTCCCGATGTTTGGCACTGTGCATAAATCCTCCGAGTCACTTGGGATGTTGTTGGCTAAAACTGAAAGCTCATGTACTACTTATTGGAGATGTTTATATATGCGCCCGTGGAAAATGTAAATTCTGAAATGTGTTTCTTAACATATGTGAGCAAAAGGGAAAGAGCAATGAAATGCTAAAATACCTCGTGAAGGGTTTAAGAAAAGGTCCCAAAAGCAATGGTTAAATATATGCTATATCCAAATATTGCTGACCTTATAAATTTGATAATGTCCTGGATGAAAGCTACAGTTAGCTGTGCTTTTAAGCATTGGTGAAGTCCCAAAAGGTCATATAGGCCAAAAATGCCATGGAAATAAAATTGATGGTCCTAATGAACTTGGATCAAACTTGATGTAGACATGATGTCTAAGTTGAATAAGCACTCTTTGAACAACTCAACCATTTGTGAGGCACCGCCATTCCCCGTGTTGTTGTTTGTCCGGCATGTGGTTGTAGTGAGTATTCCCTTTCCATATCCAAAGTGTCATGATGTTGAGTTGGTAGTCATCCTTTTTCCTAGCCTTGTCAATTTCAGCCTTCACATTTCACTAGCAAATTGACTACAACTATGAAGTGAGTATAATCCTGAAAGTTTGGTTTGAGTAAAATAAATAAAACCCTATATATGTATTTGGTTGATGTACCGCCAGTGAGGTGACTACTATTTGTTATGATTGTTACTTGAATGATTTGTAGAGCATGTCTTAGCCTTGTAACACTTGCAGCATATGGATGATAGTGTGAGTTATATTATTGGTATCTGGTCATTTACAGGTGATTATATTGTCTATTGGATATGGTTGATGATCAGGCAAAGTCCTGGAAAGGGTATGAGTATGCACCCTAGATGGATTTGGACTCTCTGAGTCTAGTGAGATAGCTTATTTTCAGTTTCGGGCACTTACAGAGATGATCAGGCTCATTTTACCCTTCTGATGTAGTTTTGCTTCACAGGATGATGTGTCTGAGCAGGGAGATGTTTTCATGGGATCTCCTAGGGTGCTATATGGGACATAGGGGGTTCAACCCCTTGATTGTACCATAGTACCCCCATCCCAGAAAGCTTGGTGGGCTCAGTTGGACAACGTAGGTATCCTATGAGGTTGTTTTGGTAGGTTCACATTTCCTGAGGCAGATTAATAAATGGTTAAATGGCTATTGAAGAAATCGATTTGGGCTACTAAGGCACATAAATGACATGGGATGGGTCATGATGATGAGTGCGATGTCTTCCATACCTTCTCTAGTAGTTGCAACACCTGATTGGGCCCACACCTATTTTTTGGGCATTTTTATATTATTTTCTGGAGCTTTTGGGAGGCTCATGATTTCCTCAAGGAGGCACAAAGTCAAAAAATTAAAATATTATATTATTTTATTGTGCCATGGGGCACCCAGAGGGAGTTAGTTAACACTCCCTGGACCCACCATGTGCTTCATTTATTTTTTGTTGAGTGGGATCCCCTCTCCTAGGGTGATTTAGTCCACTTTTATATTATATTATTGGATTGATCCATGTATTGTATGTTGAGCTCATCTCAACCGTTGATTAGAACATTTGTATCTTTTAATTTTAGCCATTCATTTGAAAAGTGGTTAGGATTTTTGTTCTCTCGTTCCTATTTAAAGGAGAGAGCTTCTCATTTGTAAGCGGTCTTTGGCTCTTGGATCTAATTAATAGAAAAACTTTCTTGCGGATATTTTTTGGATCTCCTTTGCATTTGGTGTTCTTAGATGGTGATTGGAAAGCATTTTGCTTCCTAGCATTCGGGAAATTTCTGTGAGATCTATATTTTTTTGGGATCATTGTCTTGTCTACAGGAGGGCAACTTCATCTTAGGCGTTTTTGCAGGGGATTCTCAACTCACCTGGATTGGCTTTATCTTGTATCAGGGGGTTTTCATTAGTTTTATTGTGATCTATGATTGCATCTTGTTACTTTTCTGTGGATCTTGCTTTTCTTTCATGATACGACACATCTGATATTGTCGACGTTTGCTTGAGCAGGAGAGAGGGCGCATTGGTAAACGTTGGGCTTAGAAATCACACAGGTCTTCTCAAATTGATTGGGATAGCAGGGATCATCATTCTCAAGGCATCTAGAAGGATTTCCAGGTAAGATCTACAGGTTAGTTCCTTTTTTCTGGATCTCAACCCATTGACACATGCTTTTCTTCATTTTACTGAAAAATTCCATAAATAATAAAAAAAACCAAAAATACTAAAAAATAAACCGCTCGATCTCTGGACAAACCATTGCTGGGTTTTGTAGATCAGGCCTCCCTCTCACCAATTCGCCCCTACTAATGCTGAGCTAATTCTGCCTGGTTTGGCCTAGATCTGAGAAACTTCCTTCTCAAACCCTAGCGCCCCTCACTGAATTTTTGACTTTTTTCGAGATCTGATTTTTCTTGGAAAATAACAACTTGGGTTTGTAGATTGGGCCTTCCTCACTCCAAATCACCTCCAACGCTGAGCTAGATACTGACAGGTGGCCCTAGATTTGAGAAACCGTCTTCCAAGACCCTATCGTTTCTCATCATCTTTTTGACTTTTTCCCAGATTTGATTTTTTCGACATTTTTTCAACTTGGGTTTGTAGATTAGGTCATCCCCATTCCATTTCCCCTCCAACGCTAAGCTGATGGTCTCCAGATTGTCCTAGATTTGAGGATTTGCCTCTCCAAACCCTAGCGCTAGCCACCTTACTGTTGGTTTCCCCTGTAGATTGAATTTTTCGGCCAAATAATTTTCTGGATCCATAGATCAGGGCATTTCCCAGGTGGGTCCACTCCAACGCTGGGCAAATATTGACTCCATTACCCCAAGTCCAATAGGCACTGATCTCCAACTCTAGCGCTACCCCCTCTTTGGCCTCTTTTCCTTGTAATCTGATGTTTCCTTGATGACTCGGGTGCTTTGATATTGTCATATCTCTCATCGAGTTGATCCATCGGTACTAGATAGCCCCAATCCCGTCCTTGACCTCCCTGCATTGGTCACGTTTCCTAAGGCAGCGGATATCCTCATTTGTTGTTAGTACCTCAACCCTAGATCTAGTATTTACTTCATAGGTCACCTGTGTTCCACTTTGGATCGAACCTCACACTTTCTAAGCCCTGATACAAATCCTTGGCTCTCCTCGTGACATCATCCATAGATCTAGGGTTTCTATTACCTTACACCTTACATACCTCAAAGTCCATTTGATCTGATCTGGTGTCTAGGTTTGATCTCTCCTGTCGGGAGTAGATCTGGGTCTCCCCCTTTGTTGTCTTGGGCTAAGACACATAAAGTGAAGGTTGCCTTGATGGGCATGACAACCATCCATTTGGGAGTCTAGGCAGTCTTGGTTCCACCTCCTTAGTTGCTTGTCCCTCTACCATCCGTCCTAGATCCACCTCACATAGGAAACTACAAGGTTGGTGATAACAGGCTTCTGGAATTTCTTTGTCTTTGCTGCAAGTGCAAGGTTGTCCTCCTTGGTTACCTTGTCGGAGTTCCTTCCCTTATCTTTATGCAATCATGCCAAAGCCTTTCAAAGGTTGGCTGATTCTCTCCTCCACAGAGAGATGCCATGAAAGTTTCCCAAGAGCTTGGGAGACCATCAACCACTGTTTGCACAAGATCATCATCATCAACGGTAATACCAATAGCAATGAGTTGATCTCTTACCTGTGCAACCTTTGTGAAGAAGGAACCAACGCTTTCATCTTTGTTCAGCTTCAAAGTTCGCAGCCTCTTCTTCAAGACTCTCTTCTGACTGGGAGCCTTCTTTTCATATAGGTTGACCAAAGTATCATAGCATTCTTTAGCAGTCTTCAGAGATGAGATGTTGGGCATCACTGATTCTCTGACAGAATCATAAGATGATTCTTCTAGCCTTACCTTGCTTCCTCTTATAAGCAAGCCTACCAACATTTGTAGTTGGCTCTTCTGTGACATTAAAAACAATGTCATCCAGGTCGTTCTCCTCTAGAATGGTTGTCAACCTGGCCTTCAAGGAGTTGAAGTTGGCTGAACCATAGGGCTTCTCTCCGGTTTGAAACCACTGGTGGCCATCTTTGTCACTTAGCCAAATGTTAGATCTGCAAATCTTATTCATAGATCTAGTGAAAAACAACAACAATGTCCCTTTACTGTGTTTTCACATGCTAAGCTCTAATACCATGTTGAATTTTAACATTAACATGAATACTTAAAAAATTTGCAGATAAACTTAAACAAATAATCAGTGCAGTAAAAACACATTCATCACATCAGCACAATGGACACAAGATTTTTCACTGAAACCTTCAAAGGACAAAACCCCCAAAAAGCATTAGTAGCTCATCTTGTAAATGAGATGACTTAGGAAATTCTTCAAAAAGTTCCTCAAACCCAAATTTCGGTTTTAACCATAGTTACAATAAAATTTTCTTAGTAAAAATTCAGAGAAGGCTTTCAAACCCTAGCAGTGGAAGTTTCCACATTTGCCTGGAAAAGACTGTCCAATAAAATCTGTCTGTCAAATAACTTCTCAGATCTGCCCACAAGCAAATTAGGGCCTGACCAAATTTCAAATTGACTGCCCAGAAAAATAAACCAGCTGCCCGGAATTATTCTTTTACCTGCCCAAACGTTATTAGCTACCCGAAAACTCAGTCACAGTCTGCCCGTTGACTTTTTACCTGCCCGAAATCTTCTCTGGTCCTGCCCATTGACTTTTTCCTTACCCGTGATAGTCCTTGACTGTTGGGCAACTATTTAGTGTTGCTGAGGTGGCTGGGCAGCCTCATGTAGGTTGGGATGAGGCTTTAAAGCCTGCCCAAGACCTCTTGGGGTTTGCCATTTAACAGCTTGAGGTTTGTACAGACAGTTCGAGTCTGCTATTTAGTAGCCCGTGACTGTAGCAGACAGCCGGAGCTTCTAAGGTAGCTTTCGGGCTCTCTGTGGAAGCTCAGATTTGCTCTCGAGCTTAGTGGTTGGGCCCACAAAGTTTCCCTAGGTGCCAAGATGGATGGCGATGAGGATTGCTGAGAAAGTGAAGGAGCAGCTGAGATGAAGGTAAAACTGGCAGAGGTGCTAAGAATAAAAATGCTGATAAAACCCTAGCTTAGGGGTTGCTGAGAATGCCCTAGCTGAGGCAAGAAATCTTCTTCAGTAAATAATAGCTTCACTTGTCAGAGAAAACTTGTGTGTGATAATGAGAAGACTTGATCTTCTTTTATAGTCTTCATTCACCTGTTAAGTGGGCCAAAATTAGAAAAGATAAAATAATAATATTTTAATCTTTTCCTAATTTCACTTTTACCTTCTAACCAAAAGGGTCTTTTATTTATCTTTGACTTTTACCAAAAGTCCTTTATTTTTGACCTTCACTTGTGGTCATTTTGCTGTGGTCCAAAAGTCCTTATTTATTTTTGACTTTTGACTTTAGCCTTTTTCCAAGTGCCCCTGTGGTCATTAACTGTGGTCCTTTTTTTATTCCAAAAGTACATCATCATAAACCAAGAGAGTTACTAATGCTTTTATCTCACACTTTGTGTAACACTTAGATCTAGTCCTAGGGTAACTTAACCAAGGGTAGCTTTTCCTTGGAGAAGTACACAAAGCCCAAATATCAAGGGTCAAAGTGCCACACATGCCTAGACCCAGTTAGGGCTTACAGTGTCTTCCTGGTAATAGACCAGGTGCCTCCATTCACCAAGAGAATGGCTACTCAGAACTAAGTTGAGTCTACCAGTACTAGACTGGTCTACATCGTGGTCCCGGACCAGATGTCTACCATTCAACAGAATGGTCACTCAACACTAGGTTGAGTCTACCCAAGGCAGAGCGGGGTCTATATCATTGTCCCAGACTAGATATCTACCATTCAACAGAATGGTCACTCAACACTGGGTTGAGTCTTCATTGTGGTCTTGGACCAGGTGGTCCCATTCTCCTAAGAGAAGGGCTCTCGATGCTGCTCAGAAAAATCAACAATTAGAAGAATCAATAACACTTCAGAAAATGGATGAAAACCAACCAAAACAATGCCAATTTACCATGTAAGAGGTACCTTGAGGGTTAGTGCAATTAACATGCCTCAAGAGGGTGAAAGGAAGCCTTAAACCAGATCTGAAAGTGCTTAACCAGATCCAGTTTAAGTCCTCAAATAGATAATGGACTGGTTTAAAACTTTCCAATGGATGTCTAACCCCCCATGGGTTAATCTTAGGCCTTTTCCTTGCTTTTTAGGCCTTCAAAGCTTGCTGATTTGATCGATGTACCTGCTATACAATATCTGAAAAATGCCTTAGATAACACAAGACACAGTATAATTCTCAATCTAACCATAGGAAATGGATGCTCTTGAGGATCCACCGTGAAACCTTTTAGGGCACACTTTTCCAGCGGAGCACAATTCCAAAATTCATGATATTTTTTGAGATACAAACTTTGTATATTTTTAGGGTTTTTCCAAATATTATTATTTTTTGTAATATATGTAACAAAAAATTGATAAAAAGTTGAAGAAGAGAAGGGGTTAGACAATAGTCTTTAACCCTAGGGAAAAAAGATTAAGGTTAATGACAAATGTCCCTTCTCAATTTGGCTACTCTAGATTTACCAATTAGGGCAAAGAATAGTAACCCTAGATAGGTCAAAGTGGCCTTAGCCTAATAAGAGCAAACAATGAATTCCAAGGCCTTACTATGGAGATGTTATCACAAATCTTGTATTTGCTCCGTGAGGTGATCTTATTCAAGACAACAGAGGAAAAACAACTAAAGTCGCGACCTATGATATCCAAGACTTCCGAAAGAACTCGAATGTCACACTAGTCAAGGATATCGACACTTCAGACCCAGTGAAAATACAGAGCCTAGGGGCCGTCCCTATGACCAAGAAAACTCTAAAATAAGGGAAATGAATAGATGACTTACAGAAACATGGTGGAATCTCTTGGTGGGATAGTTAATTAGAGTTTTAAACAATTACTAAGGGATTTCGAGTATCCAGGTGAAAAGCCTGAATTTTACCCTAGGGTTTTATGCAGAAAATTGGGATCTAGGGCAAAATAGTGAAATTTAATGAAATTGGATACTTAAACTGATTGTTGGATGTAAGATTAGGCAAATGAAAGCAAAACCAACAATACCCACTCGTCCGAAGGAGGGCGTTTTCCCCTAAGAAGTAAGCCAGTGCTTAGGATGGGCAAATGGAGTTCGATGATGATGAAAATTGAAACTTAGGGGTTTTATGTTTATTCCAATGTGGATTTTGTGTTTTATAGCTCACCGCAAACCAGAACCTACAGATCTAAGAAACGAGGGTTTTATAATTATGAAAGTGATGGGCAATGCATGCAGAAAATAAAAGGAGGAGAAATTACCTGCGAGACGTACCTGGATCTTGTAGATGACTTTAGAAACGACGAAGAATGCCACTTTCCCGTCAAAATGAGCCTTTTCGAAGAAGATCTTGTTGTAGTTGAGCCACAACCAGTCCCCCTAGTGCCTCTTTCAACCTACCAGATCAGAGAAAATCAAACGATTAGGCAAACAAATGAGATTTGCAGAATACGAAAAATATAGGAAGTAAAAAATCATAGAGAAAGAGATACTCCCTGAACCGAACACCTAAGAGTTGGGACGATGGTGAGTTTCCTCACAAAAAATTCCCTTTCTCTCTCCTAGCGCGCCTCCTCTCCTGCAGACGAAGTGGGTAAAGGAAAAAATGCAAGATGTATATCCCGGATAAGATTCAGTATAGAAGAGTAGCAATGCCAATCATTAGATCATCAAATCATGCACAAGATACATAGAAGAATAATCCTAGACAAAATTCTCTATATTCAAATTCCGGTGCCAAAGCTCATGAATTACAATGGGGGGGTCACCTCTCTTAAATAGTTTGAGAGAGACATAAACCCTAACTCACTTTTACATGCAATGGTTGAGATTAAAAAATCATCAATGGTGGAGATCAACAATATATAGATCACAACATGGATCAAGTGACTAAGTCAAAGAGGGCACTTTACTCAAAGACGCCTATCCTAGGTGAAAGTCACAATATAACAATAAGGTGTGACATGATAATACAGAGGAGGGGTTCACTAGGGACTTAATTCACCCTAGGTCCCTTTACAACTTCAAGTCATATGATATAACAATACAATACATCATTAGCAAAGTAGAGGGGGTGTCCCTTGGGGGGCTTTCCTCACTGGCTGAGCCAAGATAAAAATAATCCGGACAACTGCTGACTGAAAATAGCTGGAGGACTGTCCGGTATGTTGAGACACATCATTTGTCAAAATTCCAAGCCATTTCCTTGACCCAGGAGGCCAAATCGATTTTTTTTCAGTGATTTCTCTAGTTCATTTTTGCTGGTATAATCTCTGGAAAATGATAAATTCACCATAACTCTATCCAGGGCGCAAACTGACTTCTTTGGATGATTTGGACACAGAAGAATGGTATAAGTGACTACTCATACCCCCTAGAACACTGCTCTGCTCTAGGAGAACCAATCATACTGCGATCTGGAATAAAATTTGATCATTTGGCCAATAATTAAGTGATAATAATCACTTATTAGGAGAACCGAGGCCAAATTCTCAAAACTGAAACTACAGTATTGGTCCTGGGCGTGTCTGGAACAAATATAGACCAATTTGCATTTTGAGTCACTGCCTTGGAAACCATGCTTGACTTGGTCAAATTGGGTTGACGAGGTCAAAGTACCCAAACTGAAGGTGAGAAACTGTATCAATATGATCCTGTAAGCATCTAGGGTAAGATTTGCTCCAATAATGTATATCAAAACCAAGCCACAATCAGTTATTCATAATCATGGTGACAAATAATAATAATAATAATAGTAAAATGTACCTGTGCTTTTGAAGAACCTTGGAACTTTTTTGGAAGTCTGCTTGTCCATGCCATACTTACAAAGGGTAAACAATGTGCTACTACTGGGTGAGGATGGACAACAAGGCTAAGGCAAAGGTTAATGACTTTTGACTGACTTTGGCTTTGTGATTTATCCGAATAATGACAAGTACACACAACCAAAGTGACATATGCATGATAGATTGAACAACAGGGAATGGTGGTGTCTCACAAGCGGATGAGCTGATCTGAAAAGTGTCCATTCAACCTTAACAACATGTCTACGACTCACATCCAAGCTAAGAATCAAGCTCCGTGAGGATCTTTTCTAGTACCCTTGCGTTGAGTACACAAGAAACTGTAGTGAAGAGATCCTAGGGGACACTTAGAATTAGCTGTCCCTTACTCCATCTCACATCAAAACCCGTAGGCTCCGTTTGGAATTAATCATTACATTTCAATCAGATGGCCAACAGTCTTTATATTTAACATTTGTTTATCCACTGCTTTATTTGGGCCTATAACAATTTCACTTATAGCCTTTTTGATTTGTGTCTAAAGACACAGTTTGCAATTTCATTTGCAGGCTTGCATTTCATAAATTATGACATATAGCTCATAATGTATGTAATGATGGTAGACATATTGCTTCAAGTTTTAGCTAACGACTTCTCGGGCAACTAGGGGGAATATCCACAGCCAGGACCAAACATCGGGGGCAATCGACCAGAGAGGTCAAGGCTTCAAAACCCAACTCGCCTAAGCTCAGGAACCAACACTAGCGGGTTCTCCTGGCCCAGGCTTCAACAAGTTTTGTTGCACAACTCAGAGTCGAGACACAAAACAACATGGGATCCATCATGCATAGAGGTCAAAATGGGGAAAAGATCTTCAATCTCACAAATCTCAAACAGTCTAAGCATAAGTTTACAATGGATGAAACTGGATGGACGAGGGAAAGTGATAAATGAAACCAACCTAGCATTAAGGTTTACTATTTGTACAAGCATGGCATGAGCAACAACCTTCACATCAAGTCCCTTGATTAGTCCTAACACAGGTTAAAGCAACAATAGATATAAGCATAGGTCACCATAATCATCCTATCCTGACAAGCATAGGTGTCTGACATACATCATAGAGCAAAATCAAACCAAGGAAGTATATACCTGATCTCACCAAATATACCTGTCTCCAATTGATAAGCCCCTCTATAACTGTGTTTACCAACTATGATCTGTTGCTCTGCTACAATGAACTAGATCATCACCAAAAGCATCTCAATGGACTCCTGAATCTCAGTCCTGGCAAGGAAAATCTGATGAACAGGGCTCTCAAATGGCTGAAGTTGTAAAGATCCATGCTAATAACCCATGCGAAAAATAGCCCAGAATAGAATAAGAGACAAGTCTGCATGCTGCATCATGGTAGCCCAGCTGCAGAATGTATATGTGATAACAGGAGAGCTCCTTCAAGAGGAAAGTATCCTCAAACAAGATTGACATGATGCAAGCAAAACTTTAACTTTTCCTTGCTTAAGGTGAACAAGAGCAACGCCAAACAAGAAAATTAAAAGATCTTACCAATTGTTGGCGTGCAGTGGGCAAACCCAAATTGTAACAATACTTCACCAACAAAGCCCTTAGATACCAACCCTTTTGGCATGACTTGCAACCAGATGAAGTCTCACCCGGGTCATCTATAGGGACTGCAGGAACCAAGTTTCCGCAGTAGTGAAGGGACAAGAGGCAAATCTCTTAATCATTCTCACTTAATCGACAGTGTGTGCAGAAACAAACATCAATTTCATGATAGAATTACTCTACTTATTCATCAGAACATGTGCATGTAAACATAGAACTGATTCAGGGAAGTAAATATCATATGTGAAGCATCATCATAAGACAAATCATCAACTATGTGTAATAATCAGAACATTCAACAAACATTGCCATCGGATTTTCAACACATTAACTCATCTTATTCTCATTTGCAACAATTCTTACAAAACCTATGCATTGTGCATTAGATCTTTGTCTTAACCCCAAAATTCCCAAACCATTCCAATATTCTCCTTAAGAATGAACATACAACTCTAGCATCTAATTGCCTTGCCCCAAGACCCTTTACCTATTTATACATTTCAAAATGGGTCATAGTCCGTAACAAGTGGACAAACCATGCCTAACTAACTAACTTTCACCTTTTGCGTATGCCCATCTCGAGGTCCACTTGTTGCGTGATGTTCTTGAGAATGGTCCAAAACACCTGCTCCAACACCAACATCTACCAAGAAAAAAACAAGAGAGAGGTCTTAGGTCTTCCCTTAGCCTTGAGTTATAACAACTGTTTGACCTAGGTCTGTTGCCCTGCTTGGTAGGATAGTTTTGTACCTTAAAAATCTTTCAATCCTTGAGTTTCTATTTTATTTCCTTTTTATCCTAAGTTTTGGGTTTGTTTTGATTTCATGTTTTTAATACTCTAGGTATTTATAACATTTTAGTTCTTAGCTTATGCTCCTATAGGATGTTTTTAGTTCATTTAAAATTTTTATAGTTTAAAAAAAAATATTCTATGTGGTTACTAAAAAGCAAGCTGGTAGCACATGATCATTATTCAAGAAGAAGGTACGCCGCCAGCTCGACAAGGATGAGATGTTTTGCAGGTTCCATCATGATACTAGCGATCTTCGAGCTATGTGCTTATGTCCATAATTTGACATCTGCTGTTGAATAGTACTGGGTTAAAACACTTGGACAAAACCATTTCTCTTCATCATTTTCCACAATTACATTCTGTACTCTGAAAAAAGGAGTCGGGAAACCATGGTTTTACAGGAACGAGGGTTTTTTCATATTTCTCAGAGGTCTTGCTCTAGTGTTGCATCTGCAGTTCACAATCCAGCGATGAGTGTGGACAGGAAAATTCGACCGAGTGGTCATTTGTTGAGAACAGAACCCTCCAACGTCGAATGGATGTAGAAATTTCCTTCAGCCCTCGAAAGAGTAAAGGAAATTGCTTGGTATGATATGTTCGAAAAGATTGTAGAACATCATATTAGGGTTACTAAAGCTTTCTGTCAAAGTTTTGATGGATCTAGGGTTCAAGTTGGGGGTTTAAAATTCACTATCACAGAGGAGTCCATCTCACATGCTATTGGTGTTCTTCCTGAAGGGGAAAGGTGGTATAAAAGACAAACTATCAATGAAGACTATAGCCAATTCCTGTTACCAGCTCATAAAAATCCAGATTGGAGCCAAGGCATCCAAAGGGCTTTTCTTTTCAAAGAATGGCAGGACGTATTGCAAATTATCCAAAGGTATGTCACTTGTGAGGAACGATTTGGCACCGTGTATCGTTATCATATGAGATTCCTACAGCATGTAACAGGTGTAAACAAATTAAACCTCCCTTTTTATTTATTAAAAAGTCTGGAAAAAATGTCTGTTAGGGCTTGAAACCATCCTAGCTCCTCTAGTAGTAATATGTCCCATCACGGATTAATTAAGCTTTTAATTACTTAGGAGATAGGCAAAGTAGAAAGGTCATGGTCCCATTTTCTTTTCTGGGGGGGTTTCAAAGTTAGTTTTAAAGATGCAGAGAAAAGAAAGAGGAAGAAGGTTGTAGAGACTTCTGACAGTACAGAAACAAAACCATCATCTGAAAATAAATCTGGAGATTGTTATGAACAAGTAGGTCCTGAAGAGATAACCTCAGCACAACTACCAGAAGAAGAGCCTAGATGGGAAAAGAATGACAGTCCAGTTTTAGGTTCTGTTAATAAAATGCAGACAGTTAAAGAGGGACCGATTCATACTAAAAAGATTTTAGAGCAGATAGAGTTTACATTCAAACCTCTCAAAATATATTCCAGACCTAAAACTAGACCAGTGAACAAACTTTGGATGAATATGAAGGAATTATTAAACCCTAGGTTTAATAAAAGGCAGGTGATAAGTGTTCAAGATACCTCTAGTGATGATGAGGAAAACAATAGATCTAAGGAGTTAGAATCAGCCATGTATCAAGTCTTTGATAACATTAATCAAAGTTTAAGACAAATTCCAGATCTAGGTCCTAAAAGTTGCATCTATAACTCCAGTGACATGGAAGATGATAATCCATTAGTGTTTCTTGAAGCTGAGGTTGGTAAAACATCAGAAAAGCAAGCAAAATGTAATGAGCAGGTTCTCACAGAGCAAGAAAAGGAAATAGTTGCAAAACTTAACAAGAGAAAGGTTACAGATGAAGATACAGGAGGCAGTATGATGAAATTGAAACAGGATAAAAAACACAGAGAAATTGAGCAGCTTCGAAGACAGAATGAACATTTAAATAAGATCAATGATCAATTGGTGAAGGCAAATACAATGCTGAAGCAAGATTTGCAAGAGGTGAATCAGAATTTTGCTGAGTTGATTCAAGTTTCAAAGGAAGCAGTAAAAAGGAGGAGATTGGTGCAAGAGGAAAAAGATCAGTTAATGAAAGATAAAGAGGAGCTGACACTAAAGCTTTGTGGCATGCAGAAGGACATCAAGAGGTTACAAGCAAAGTCATGTGCGCTAGATGGGCTAGCCACCTTAGCTGAAGCAGCAAGAAGGATTTGAAATGATCCTTAGTTGACACTAGTCATAAAATAGGTTTTCTTTTTGATTTATACTTTTGTCTATAATTAGAAGACTTAGCCTTAAAAAGTGGATCTGTTAAACAAACTTTGGGGATCTTATCTTTAGTTTTTGTCTTATATATATTTTGTAATATTTTCTGAGAAGGGGAGACACACATGGGAGTCAGTCCTGGGAGATCGTGCAGACATTTGTTGATGTATTTGTAACTTCGGAATATATTCATCCGTATATCTTATGTATTGAACCCCGATGTTTATTCCGGGATGTGTCTGTAATGTATTTGAGTCATGTCATGCCTCGATGTTCCTATCGGGAGGTTCTATAATGTAAACAAGTCATGTCAAGTCATTGTGG
The DNA here is from genome assembly GCA_001517045.1 of Pseudotsuga menziesii. Lineage (NCBI taxonomy): Eukaryota > Viridiplantae > Streptophyta > Pinopsida > Pinales > Pinaceae > Pseudotsuga > Pseudotsuga menziesii. Next base: position 140,750 of record LPNX010180578.1, on the reverse strand, counting down.
GTAACCCTTCTATTGGTTAAGGGTTAAAGTCCCCGCAGTTGTGGGGCCCTAGGGTTATTAGACTATCCTAGAGAAGTCGACCCTAGGTGAGTCATTGTAAGTCGGGGCAATAGTCCCCACCGTTGTGTTAAGGATAACCCTCCTTGTTGGTCGGAGGAGGCAAAGTCCCCACAAGTTGTGGGGCACTAGGGTTATTAGACACTCCTAGAGATGTCGGCTCTAGTAAGTAATTGTTAAGTGAGGCTGACATGTTGGAGTGGGCTTCAAGTGAACGAAACAATATAAATAGAGAGTGAGCCTCTCTATTTATCACACACACACTCACTCATTGGGGCACATGAGTGAGAGAGAAGTTGCTGGGATCAAAGAGAGAGACTACTGCTGTCGGGAGATCATCTTTATGTTTTTGGGTTTTACTTTTGGTGCTGATTCTATCTCTGAGGAAGTTGCGGGGTTTTCTCCTTTATGGTTTCCCCGAGGAAAATTCTTTGTGTCTCTTGTCTCTTGTGTTTTATTGCTGTGCATGTTATTCTCTCAGTTAAAGATCCTAAGATCATAATGCTAGCTTGAATGATAAAAATCTAACATGGTATCAGAGCTAACCTGAGAAGAAGACATTGTGCAGCTACAGAAGCTAGGGCTTCTTACTTTTTGGGTCTCTCTCCACAATCCATCAGCAAAAGTATACTAGGCTGACTCTCTATTGAAGGGCGCATCTTTCTGTTGAAGCGGAATTCGATTTCGGACATTTTCAGTTTTTGATGCGGGAAATTAGGGTTTCTTACAGAAGAGGATTTTTTGAGTGAGCCCGACATAGGATTGCTCTCCTCATCAAAATTGAAGTTTAGAGACTTGGATCAAGATTTTTGGTTGGGTGAAACTCCGGGAAAGTCAAACCTTAGTTTGACCCCGAGCTGGAAAAACCCTAAAATACTAAAACTGATAAGTTTTGGTACATTTGCTATATCTCGGGATTGGAGAAGGCTCAGGAGCTGAACTTTCATAGGACGAATATAAAATCTTGATTTACACTGTGTCCAAAATTCAGCCTCAGATTTGCTATATTCTGGGAGATATGATCCCTCCAAGTTAGGGTTCCAGCCTCTTCCAGGATTCATCCCTAAGCATGACACCTGGGGACAATTGCTATATCGTGGGCTACAAAGGTCCAAATGAAATTTCTGAAGAGTTTCCAGAAAGGGCACAGATTGTACTTTCTGTGGTCCGAGCTTCAAACCTAGAAGTGAAACAGTGACACATGGCAGTCCGTACAACTTCGCAGTTCTGAACAATCCTATAACAGGTTACCTTGGGAAAATGATCATGTCCCAATTGGTGAAACCAATTCTGATGAAACCTGTGGTGTTGGAACAAGGACAGGCGAGGCTACCTCTGTGCGAAGTTTTAGACACAGAGGAGCAGTAATTTCGGAGATATCGCAGAAATAGTATCAGGCATTTCTGCAAGAGAAATTGGTAAACTAGGGCTTCCTGTTCCGGGAGCTTCCCTCCACTGTTTTCAGAAAAGGAGTACATTGGACAGCTCACCTTGAAGAGATCTATCTTTCTATCCAATCAGATCTGAAATATTCCAAGTTTTGAAAATTAGGGTTTTTTTGACAAACCCTAGATCGGCTAGCTCCGGAACCGGGACGGACACCTCAAATCGGTAAGATCTAATCTTTTGCTATTTTCATTTGAGGTTCTCATTTCAAAGTCATCTATCACATCAGCTTGATGACAAGCTTGGTGAAGTTGACAACTTCCAAGCATGGAAGTATATGATCTCTCTGAAGAAAATGAATTGGACACCTACACAAGTAGAGAGGTTCTAGTTTCAGAGGGAGATGAGGCTCAAAGCCTTACACAAGAAGAACTTGGTCAAGGCCAAGAAGATCATTGTTGATTCAATCACGGATCAACTTGTACCACAAGTGTCTTCCCTAAAGACACCGAAAGAGATGTTTGATTCCTTGACCAAGCTATTTGAAGGGAAGAACATAAATCAAAATATGACCTTAAGAAACCAGTTGAAGAATGTGAAGATCCAGAATGCAGAGACCATGCAGTCATACTTTACAAGGGTCTCTCAAATCAAAGAACAACTTGTAACAGTAGAAGAAGAAGTGGAGAATGCTGAAGTGGTGATAGCCACCTTGAATGGCCTCCCAGGATCATGGGCTTCATTCATTCAAGGAATGTGTGCTAGAAGGAAGTGATTACTTTCAACAGACTCTGGGAAGAAGACGAAGCTCGACTCATAATAAGAGAAGAGAAGATGGGAGCAACTGAAGATCAAGCTCTCACCATCTAAAGAAGATCCCTCAAGCGATGAGGAATACGAAGAACTCAACTCTTGAAGAACCTCTTATCCATCTTAGCATTTGGATAATAAACGATGCTATTATGAATGAAGAAGATGATGAAGCTGAAGGCTCAAGAAGGAGTCTACCCACGAAACAAATAAAGATAAGTATTCAATTGTCATTTCATGATATTGTTTTGATTATGCATTTGTTTATATTCAGTTGATGTATTATGCATGATAGAATGTTTGCATTAATGACAGTATACTACTAATATGCATGTGATGGGTAAGTAGCTCATGGTGCTATACAACTCTCCATTGCTGCTTATCTAGAATGAAACCTCTTTGCTGACATATTGGATTAGTGCACAATCTCAATGTTGTCTTGGTAAAGATGGAAGGCATCTAGAAAGTTTTCATGAGATATGGAGGGATGTTGTATTAACTAAAGTAGTTGCATGATCATATATTTATGCATAAGAATTTGTCAGTATGAATATTCCTTATGAAATGTTTCTAACCATACAAATGCATTTGACTTGTAGGAAAGATCGCATACATAATCGCCTACAAGCAAAGAAGGATGAGACTTGTTCCGAAGAACAAGTGACGACAGTTCAAGATGAAGAATAATATGACGAATGCAGCGACATCATTGATGCAGAACCTTCAAGCTATGAAGAAGTAACCAAGAAGAAAGGAAAGACCAGTTCAAGAAGAATGATGTCTAGGATGCAGTATCGATACGTGAAGGGAAGTTCGTAGTTCCATCATGCAGTAGATGGAAACATCGTGGGATACAAGGCAAGATTCGTAGCACGAGGCTTCTCATGAAAATAAGGCATAAACTACGAAGAGACATTTGCAGCCACTGGAAGTGAAGTCACATGATAGGCAGAATCATGTGTGCAAATGAAAAAAGGCCTTGTACGAGCTCAGAAGACACCCATGGGATAACACATACATGAGGAGCTTGATGAAGATCTGAACCTTTGCTACAAGGTTGATAAAGGATGACAATCTCACAAACGGGTGCGAGAAAAATGCTTTCAAAGATAGAGGATCTTGGTATCCAGTGACCCTAAATGGATATATAGAATATTAGTAAGGAAGCTACTTGTCACTCCAGTACAGAATGTCTCAGTGCATAGAGTACGGAAGACAGAGGGATTATGATGCTTCAGAGGGAGTGACTGGAGAAGATCCTGAGGTTCGACATGGTACGACAGGATGGATAGATTACTGATGACTCTAGGCTTTACTGAGAGTAAAGCGGATTCCAACCTTTTCTTCAAGGTTGAAGGTAGAAGCCCAGTGATGCTCCTGTTATGTGTCGATGCACTATTTTCTAGGCATGGAGGTGTGGACAAGGGAAGTATGCAGTAGAGATCTTGAAGAGGTTCAGGATGATGGACTGCATGACCACACCTATGGCATCGAACCTGAAGCCATTGAGTGTTGCTTCATCAGATTCGGTTGATGCCACGATGTATCGTCAGATGATTGGGTCCTTGATGTACCTGACGAATACGAGACCAGATATTTGCTTTGTTGTGAACACCTCGAGCCAGTTCCTGACAGATCCAAGACATGTTCACTTAATTGTTGTAAAGCATATCTTGAGGTACCTGAGGGGCACAGTTGATTATGGGCTCAAGTATGAGGTGAATCAAGAGATTAACCTGGAGGGTTATGTTGATTCAGATTGGGCAGGTAGTGCCATCGATAGGAAGAGCACTTCAGGGTGCTGCTTCAGTATGGGATCAGGTGTGATCTCATGGTTTATTAGGAAGCAGTCTTGTGTGGCATTGAGTACAGCTGAAGCAGAGTATGTTGCAGCTTGTTCAGCTAGTTGTGAGGAAGTATGGCTGAGGAAGCTACTGTCTGATTTATTTGATCTCCAGTTGGATGCTACTTGTATATATTGCGACACCCAGAGTTGTGTGAAGTTGTCGGAGGACCCAGTGTTCCATGACAAATCGAAGCATATCGAGATCAAATATCACTATATCAGGGATATGGTGCAGAGAGGAGCAGTGAAGCTCCAGTATGTTGCGACGGACGAACAGATAGCTTATGTGTTGACAAAGCCATTAGCTAGAGTGAAGTTTGAGTACTTTAGGGAGAAGCTTGGTGTTCTCCAGATCGAGGTTCCTTCTAAGGGGAAGTGATGAGTCCGTGAGCCATTCTGACATGGTGAGAGGATTGGTTCCTTCCATGGTCAGATGTAAGGGCTGAGCCATTCTGTCATGGTGAGAGGATTGGTTCCTTCCATGTCAGATATGAGTGTTGAGCCATTCTGATATGACTGTAGGATTGGTTCCTACATGATCAGATATAAGGGCTATTGCCATTCTCTGAATGGAGGTACCTGGTCCGTTACCAGGAATACTCGGTCTAGGACTGAGGGCCATTCTGATATGAATTTGAGATGTAGTCTTACATGATCAAATGTGAGTGCATGGCCATTCTGATGTGATTGAGGGATGTGTTCCCACTTGATCAGATATAAGGGCTGTTGCCATTCTTTGAATGGAGGTACCTGGTCAGTTACCAGGAAAGCTCAGTCTGGGACTGAGGGCCATTCTGATATGACTGTGGGATGTGTTCTCACATGATCAGATATGAGTGCATGGCCATTTTGATGTGATTGAGGGATGTGTTCCCACTTGATCAGATATAAGGGCTGTTGCCATTCTCTGGGAGAATGGAGGCACCTGGTCAGTTATCAGGAATCCTCAGTCTGGGACTGAGTGCCCTTCTGACATGGTGAGAGGATTAAGTTCCTTCCATGGTCAAATGTAAGTGCTGTGCCTTTTCACAGATGGTAGTAGGTGTATCCTACCATGCTGGTGATTGTAAGTGCTGTGCCTTTCCACAGATGGTAGTAGGTGTGTCCTACCATGCTGGTGGATGTGAGTGCTGAGCCTTTCCACAGATGATAGTAGGTGTGTCCTATCATGTTGGTGGATGTGAGTGCTGTGCCTTTTCACAGATGATAGTAGGTGTGTCCTATCATGCTGGTGAATGTAAGTGCTGGGCCTTTCTGACAGGGTTGTGGGATGTGTTCCTGCATGGTCAAATGTGAGTGCTGGGCGTGCCTTTCTGACATGGTGTTGGATGTGTTCCTCTCATGGTCAGATGTAAGTGCTGGCCGGGCCATACTGACTTAGGGTCAGATATAAGCGTTGAAGAATACCTACATGGTGGCTAGGCCTACAACCAACATGAAAAAGGGTTGGCTCTGTAGAACTTCCTGTGACGAGAAGAATCATGAGATAGCACCCGTGATGATGATTCAGCAGTGATGATCCAGATCGAGTGATGATTTAGATCCAGTGATGATGATCTAGATCGAGTGATGATCCAGATCCAGTGATGATGATCCAAATCGAGTGATGATCCAGATCCAGATGAAGATGACTTGAAGATGAAGATGACGAGAACTCAATGATGATCCAGATGATACAGAGAAGAAGACTTGTGCTGATAAATTGTGTCGAGAGAATACCTTCCTAGTTAAGAGGGAGTGTTGATGTATTTGTAACTTCAGAATATATTCATCCGTATATCTTATGTATTGAACCCCGTTGTTTATTCCGGGATGTGTCTGTAATGTATTTGAGTCATGTCATGCCCCAATGTTCTTACCGGGAGGTTCTATAATGTAAACAAGTCATGTCAAGTCATTGTGGGTAACCCTCCTATTGGTCAAGGGTTAAAGTCTCTGTAGTTGTGGGGCCATAGGGTTATTAGACTATCCTAGAGAAGTCGACCCTAGGTGAGTCATTGTAAGTCGGGGCAATAGTCCCCACCGTTGTGTTAAGGATAACCCTCCTTGTTGGTCGAAGGAGGCAAAGTCCCCACAAGTTGTGGGGCACTAGGGTTATTAGACACTCCTAGAGATGTCGGCTCTAGTAAGTAATTGGTAAGTGAGGACGACATGTTGGAGTGGGCTTCAAGTGAACGAAAGAATATAAATAGAGAGTGAGCCTCTCTATTTATCACACACACACTCACTCATTGGGGCGCATGAGTGAGAGAGAAGTTGCTGGGATTAGAGAGAGAGACTACTGCTGTCGGGAGATCATCTTTATGTTTTTGGGTTTTACTTTTGGTGCTGATTCTATCTCTGAGGAAGTTGCGGGGTTTTCTCCTTTATGGTTTCCCCGAGGAAAATTCTTTGTGTCTCTTGTCTCTTGTGTTTTATTGCTGTGCATGTTATTCCCTCAGTTAAAGATCCTAAGATCACAATGCTAGCTTGAATGATAAAAATCTAACAACATTCAATGTCTACTTCTGTAAGAACTTCTTTTGCATTTTGGATGACTTTTAATATACTATATGGAGCTAGGCCTTTGATCTAAACTGTTTTAATATTCTTTAGTTCAGTCTGAACTCTTCATGCAGTGAATGTTATGTGGATGTTTTCTATATTTCATCTCATGTATGTATGTGAATGTTAAATACTTATTGATATTTGAAAAGTGTTTTCAAAGACCAGTATTTATATATATATGCTATAGATATGAACTGTTTGGACTAAACCACAAAATGACATAAAATAGCAATAAAATGATGCAAATGGCTTCAACCAAGTGAGATGTTGAGCCTACAGGAGGCGCCATGCCCCAATTAACCATAACGATGTGCTTGTCCCTCAACATCCTCCCTTTTAGCATGGTAAGGCTTTCTTTAAAGGATGGCTTCATCATCATCTTTGCTCTAGGACACCAAGAGGAGGGGTAATACATAAACAGATAGGTCATAGTGGGCATATATATAATATCATGTGTGCTAAAGCGGGTATGACAACTCTTACAAGTGCAATCACCTCTACACAGCATAAACACAAGTGTGGGTAGGAGCCCCTGAGCCATGTGTTCTAATGGATTCATCCCAAGGTGCACCATACACCTACCTAGGGCATAAATGCCCAACATGATGAGGGACTTTTGTCCATCAAAGGGTAGTTAGCAGAGCCACTAGGCCAACACTCTTTGAAATGAGAACCAAGAGACTGTGGTGGCTAGACCAATGGTCTTGAGCCACGCTAAACCAATACTTTTACATAAAAGGGCCTGTTCTTGGCCTTTTACAATGGCAGAAGGCCCCCTTGTAGAATTTGGGCATATAGATCTAGATACTAAACAAGATAGCAATATTGTGAAAGAGATCAACAGTCTACAATTCATGCATTAAATGTGCTAAACATTAATCATCACACAAAAGAGAGAAGGCAAAAACATGAGAGAAAGAGAATGTTGTATTACATTTTGCTTCAATGAATGAAGAGAGTTACAATAAATAGGCAAGGCAATTCAGATTAGGGTAGGAGGCAATTCGAATTGCTCATGCAGTGCAAGAGGTGCTAGTGAGGCTTAACTACAGCCAAAGACCCTTAGTTAGTCATGCACTCTCTCCAAATTGAGTTACATTGACTCAAGACTTCCCCATCACTAGTTCTAACTGAATGAGGCACATGCAACTGAGTGAATGCACATGCATGCGGAGCAAATCCCTAAAACACCTAAGGAGGGCACTACTGTCTCATAATAGCTAAAAATAATGTGCAGGGAGTCCCTGAACAGTGGAGTAAGCTTCCCAGATTCACTCCACAACTTCTTGCAATATAGGACCCTAAAATCAAGAAAAACAAGTCCTAATTGAAGGAAATCACCTTCATACGCCAAACTAAATTTCAGGAGTTCTAAAAATAGTAGGTTAGGCCCCTAGGAGCTTGGAAGAAGCTCCATGGTGACTCAAGTGGTCAAATTGAGTGGCATTTGGCCCACTAGAGTCATGAAGTCATAGTCCAAGTCACCAGGTAGGAGAATGATACTATGGAGAGTTTTTTTAGCTCTAAAACCCACCACTATGGTACATCCTGAAAGGCATGCTGCAGTCAATCTGGGGCACAACATGACTTATTGTTCCTATTTATTTATGTTGTTGGCGACTTGTAGAGTTGCTAAAACTTGTCTAATTAGGGCCAATTGAAAAGGTTATTTGCTTCATTGGAAGGGTTTATTGAGAAGTATATCTGTTATTTCCCTTTCATGGTTTATGCTTGAATGTATTAATTCGTCTCCATCATCTTTCCAGAGTTGCTGGACTTTAATACTTCATTGCATAAGTCACACCCGTAATTAACAGTGTTTTGATGTGGTAACTTCTTGGGGGCTCCTAGTTAATTTCTACATTCATTTTTCAGTATGTTAGGTTTTCATTATGGTATGTGTGTGCAGCTCTAATTTCCCTAAACATTCATGAATTTGCCTTCTTGGACTAGCTCGTTGACTCCATTTTGACGTTGTTAGATTGGCACTACTCTTCTTGGTTCCCATCACCCCTTCATTTTACTACACTACAAAATGATAAACCGTTTTGCTGAGCTAATTCTTCACATCACCTTGTCCTTTATTGTCATAGCCTAGCAATCCTATCCTATCCTCAGGGAATCCCCCTTGAGTTGGAGAATAGCCAACCTAAAGTGTAGAAAGGTAGTTACTGAGGTGACAATGGGTAACACCTCTATGTTGCAGTTGGCCTAGTGTTGTTCTTTTGTGCTTTAATCACACATGCTAATTTGAGCTGTAACGTGCTTGAATGCCATGTGATTGCACCACTGTTTTGTTCCCCGTGTTGTACTTCATGTAAAGCTTGGTAAGTTGGTAGTGTCAGTATTTTGTGCTAACTGATAGGTACTTACTTTGAAATTTCTGGTTGGCAATTCATGTTTAAATGGTTAGGAGTATGCTTTCTAAAACCAACCCATGTTCAAAACATTATTGAACTGTTTTCTGTGATACCTCTGTTGTGCACCTCAGGAAAAGAATGTTACTTTTTGTCTGATTCCATATTTCATATTCAGGCATTATAACAGTTTACTAATGGCATAGGGGTGTTAGTTCTTTTGAGGAGTACATCCAAGTTCACTGACAATTTACTGCTTCGCTGTATGATGCTTGCGAACAGCAGTTATAATTATTTTATTCTGAAGGACATGAATCTTTGGAATAACACGGCAAGGTTGGGATATGTTATCTTTGTAAAAGCAAAGAGGAGGTGGACCTTCATTTAATCATATATTGTAGTGTTGTGTATGAAGTATGTAAAGAAATTGTACTATTACTTCGCATAAACTATCATTAGGTTGGATCTACGATGGCTTAGTGGTTATGGTCATGGTGTAATAATCCATCCTTCTGTGAATATAACGAATTTCCTCTAATTATATCCTAGCAAATATAAACAGCAAGGAATATCTACCTATTTGCTGATAAATTCACTTATTTGTTCCAATGTGCATGTCAAAATATTGTCATTCTTTATTGAATTCCAAAAAGCAGTGCGATAACAAAAAGTCGGCAGGTGCATACAGAGAACATACACTAGAATGTTCATTGGGAATTTTTTATGGAGCGGCTCAGAAAGATTGTAGTACATGTGGTGCGAGAGGAATACTTAATTTGTCAAAGGATATTAAGATAAAATTTAGAGTTGGTCTTGGATCAAACAAAAATAATTACGTAGACTGGAGTGCACTTTGGTTATTGTTGGGTCTAGCGAAAGAAAAAAATATTTGTGGTGATTCGATGCTTATCATCAAATGATAAGAGAAGACTAGGTGTATAGGAACATATGTATATGTTGCAGCTTTTATACTCGAAACTAAAAGGTTAAAGTCCCTTATCCATAGAGACATATATGGATAAGTCCATTACATTCACAAGGACTCTCTAGAGTCTACACATATCCACACTCTACAAACTAAATCATCCAAGATCCTTGCACGGTAATGGGAAATGAGGGTAGGTTCTAGAATACTGTTCTAGATTCGTCGTCCCTCGGTCCAACCACCAAGAACCACACATTGTCCTCCTCTGAACTACAACAAGAAAACCACCATCCATGTCTGCAGTCAAGTTGTGAACTAAATTTGGAGTTCTCTCACGTGAATCAACAGGAGGATGCAATCTAATCATGAAAATTACAGTGGCCGCAAAATTATTCATATGAATGAATGCCAATTATTTTCCTAGACAAATGTGAAGATTGCCTTAGAAAACTATGAATTTCAAGGGACTATGCGGGATGAAATGGCCATTATCGTTCACCCACCTTTCCGACTTGAACTCGAGAAAATTGGTGCCCTATATGGCGTCCATTCTACCAATGAGGTAGGGATGGTAAGTCACCCAAATTCCTTTTCCCACAAAATTACCATATATCAAGACGTCTTTATCTAGGGTGTGCTTGGAGTCCAAGAGAACCGACAGATAAAGTCTCATCAACTCGCAGATTGAAGCATGAAGGTAAAGCATGTTCTGTATCTCCTTGTAAGAAAATAGAATGGCAATAAAAATGTTTATCTTGAGAACTTCTTGCGACGATGAGGTGTGCTAATTATTTGAAAATGGATACCTCTACATGGGAATGAGAGGATAAGAGATAGAAGAGCCACGTTAATGCGGATGATGCAATGTCTCTTCCAGCCAAGATGAAACTAATGATAGTATCTCGTAGAAATTCATCTGAACAATACTCCTCGATTTTTAATCCCATGGCGGCAGCGCGGATATCATGTCCATGCAGCCCAATGTCAAGCGCCATGAATATGGAAAGGAGGTATAATTGCTCCGACTTCAAATCAGCGGACGTAGAAACGTCATTGCTAATTTCACTTCTACAATGCAGATGACTTCCATGGCGAATTCAAGCACCATGACAACTTTTAGACTGAAATACGCACCTCCTGCGGACAGAAGATATTTCCCTAGATCTGAACGGTTCATTTCTAGAACAAAACACAAACACCAAATGTTAAACTTCCCACAGATTTGGTTAATCACTTGAATGAAATGCCATGATACTTCTCTCAAAGGTTGTCCTCGTTATCCTTGAAGCTTTCTCCTGTGATACTGCAAAAGACTCTATAAAAGATCAAGACAACAAGAAAAGGATGATTAATCAACTAGATCTATGCTTGTGACCAAGGAATCAAGCAATATATACAAATGATACAGTAAATATGAGAAAGAAAAGACATTTTTTATTAAAAATGATTTGAGAGACTACAACCTTTATGCCTTGGTGTTAAGAGTTCCTTCCAATGGATCCTTTCCTCCAACTTCACCTTTCCTCCAATAACTCAAGAATTATTTTGACAGAGTTTGGCTGTTCAACAAAATTCTTCCTCCTCTCTCCCATGGGGGATGAGCCAGTATTTAAAGGCATGGGAGGATAGGAATGGTTGAGTATCTCATGGATGAGGTGGAGATAAGATCCAAAAAGGGAGGATATTGAGCTCCAACTGGTCCTAAAACATAGGGATGAGGCTCCATGAAGGCAAGCTTCGAGAATCCTCTTGAAGTTTCTCTTTTTTCCTTGAAAACTCGAGCACCTCTCCTTTAATGAAGAAAACAGGCTGTGTTAAGGGGGTAACGCTTCTTGTAGGAAGGAGAAGAGCAGTGGCACCACTATTTTCTCATGTATCAGGAGCATTGCGAACTTAGGTAACGCTTTTTGTCAATGGGGAAAGAGTGTTACCTGCTCAATACAAGGAAAAATTGCAAGGAGATCATTTCTTCCTTTCATTTCTTTAGGGATAACTTTTAGGGATTGGAGAAGACAAGGGAATGCCTATCTCATAACATGAGGGTGACAAGATTTAGGTGTAATAACAACAATTTACGAGAGGTGCTTCTCAGAGACAATGTTGAGCAGCCTCTTCATTTTCCACACTAATTGGATTGGTGAAAATGATCTCTCAGCGCTCAGATTTGCTGTTAGACTAAGAACTGTTATACCTTCCTTTGCTGATATCCTGGAACATTTGGCTCGCTAGAAATAAGTATATATTTGATGATCGTAAACCGGTTTTAAAATTGATCATTTATAACATTTTGGAGCAGCTTCAGATTCATCATGTGAATGTCTTGCCCAAACGCAAGAGGAGATTGATAGGTATGGAACAGGAATAAGTGTACCCTGTTTGCTATTTCGATGGGGCCTCTGCAAACAATATTGGAGGTACAGGTGTTCATCTCAGGATCAGTGATGAGTATTTTTTCTGTATAAAAATGGGATGTGGACGTAGTACCAACACCCGGGCGGAACTCCTTGCCCTCTGGGTCTTACTGGCATTCTCAAAATTGATTGGGCTACCATATCTGCACATTAGAGGAGACTCTCTAGCTATCATTAACTGGTTCAATGGACAGGTTGATATATCGACTCTTGAACTAGCAGGCTGGTGCAACTATATAAGAAGTCTACAAGCATCCTTTTCCCAACTCGAAGTTGCTCATGTATACAGAGAATACAATGATAAAGCGGATAACTTATCTAAGGAGGTACTTGGATTAAATTCTGGGAACCTTCATTATATGGAATTCAATAAGGAAATTTGCAGTGGGAGAGAGTCCTTTCAGTTCTATTAGTCATTGTCTTATTTATCAGCCACTTGTGGCTTACATTTGATGGCACACCCTTTGATGTTTAGATGGATTAATTCCTATATTCTGCTTAGATTGTTCCCAGTAGTGCCTCCTTAGCTCAACAATCAGGCTTTGTCATGTACCTCTGATACTTGGGGTTTCGGGTCTGGATTTGGTTTCATGTCTTTTGCTGCTATTTTGGACTTTATTGTCTACTTCGAAGAATGTTTGGCTGGTCTATGGCCAATCCATGTATGTGAGTGCCTGTTGCAACAAGCAAGTTACTTTTGATTCTAATGAATAACCAGAAACCGCTATTTTTCTCCTGAAAAAAAAGCTGCCTATATATGTTTCCCCACTTTCATTTTACTTATAATTCCGCCTATATTTTTATATACTATTATATATATATATATGGTATATATTTTCATATACTAGCAATATATAATATATTTTAGATGGTAAAAAAAAAGAAATCAATCAAACGATGTCCAAGAAGTGGCGCACAACACCTATACCCCAAAGTTGGAACGAATTCCTCAAAAGCAACTTTTACACACAATATATAAAGCTTGTAGATGGGCTATCCTCCCAATTTAAGTAATAAGAGATAAAACCTTTCTTGAACGTATTGGACATCTCAGACCATAGGTTCTTCTCTTCAAAAAGCCACGACTTGCTGACAGTTCCTGCGCGCGTTTCTTAACACGAAGGTCAATCACACCGGCATTTAAGCTTGAAGTCGTTCTGAGCGATTTCTGATTACGTCACCCTTCGAAACCTTCGCCGCGATTTCAATGTTGGAATCCACGAAAATCTCTGAATAGGTTTTCTTCACACAACAATAAACTTGCAACTTGCTCGTCCGCGATTTTTTCTCAACGGAGGAACACTTGGAACAACAGTACATGTGCGTCTTCATCCAACCACTCTGAAGCGATTTTCAGGGCAGATCGATCAAGCAACCAAGGCACTGTTTGCGTTGCCCATGCTCATAGTAGTAACGGTCGCGTTAGGTCCGGCCAAGCTACTCTGTTGACTGGAGGTATATCATGTTTTTTCTTTTCTTTTTTCAAAAGCATCTCACTTTCAAAATTCATTTCCTTCCCAATTAACCAGAAAGACAAGCCCTCCAAAAATTTGGACCATGTGATTCTGGGATGCATCTCCTGTAAAGTGATAAACATGGATTAAACGGTCATGAGGACCCAGAGGTTTCTCCTCTTCTGGGATCACCTCTGCTCGCAATTTCCAATACTGATGATTTATGTTCTCAATATTTTCATTAAGTGGTAAATTTTTAAAAGACCTCGAGCAATCGAATTTCTGCAGCAGGGTTCGATTGCTCAACCTTTGTCCTCAGCTCATTATCCCCAACAGTACTTTGCGTGGGCAACCGTATACTGTGGTATGTCCAAGACTTCATAGTACAAGATATCAGACGACTGATTGCAGTGAACTAGCATATCAAATAAGTGATCCACGCCGTGATGCTTAATAGGTTGGGATTTGGGTCGCTGGGGATAGTTGTGTGATGTAAGTCTGAGTTCTTTGAAGGATCATCTAATACATCATCATATATACAGAGTTTTTGATAATTCAAGACAATTTCGTCTTTCTTTGGTTTATCCAAACAACAAAAATGAACAATATGTCAGTTGTGAACGTATTCCAGAAATGATGAAAGATCTGGATATCTATAGTGCTCCTCATCATGCCTTAAAAGGACCATTGGTAGCAGACAATATCTTCGTCTTCATGGTGACTGCCGCGAAATGTGAGTCTCTTGTTAATATGCTCACACATAACGTTCTGTCCAAACTTCATTTCCTCAAAAGCTCGATTTTTTCATTTGGGGCAAAGCTAGCCATCTCATTCAAGCTTGTCTGCTGCCCATCAAATGAACCCACAACATCCATGTTAAAACTCAGTACAAAATTTGTGAACTGTTCAATGAAATAATTCCTTTCATTATTTTGAATATCAAGTGAAGCCCTTCGATATTTCCCACATTCTGAACAATTCTGGCAGCTTAGTTAAAGTTGTGTGATGCAACACAAACATGTCTCGGAAATCTTTATTTCCCTGACAGACTCTCTGTGCTCCCTGAGGCAAGTGAGGGGAGCGTTGTTGGAGCTGTTGGGTGGGAGATCCAATGGTGCTCCGCTTGCTTGCCTTGGGGAGTGTGGCTAGTCTGTTTGGTGCATAAGGCCCGTCAACACATCCCTTGGTCACCTTCTTCATTGGCTTTAGTATACCCGTTGTCATATGCATGAATGTGCAACTGCTGCTACTTAACCAACAGAAACAGAATCAGAGGGGGTTCTGTCATAGCCGTTTGATGATGAATAGGTTTGCCCAGATCTGCTATATCACACCCAGAAACATACCCCAATTTTATTGCAATGTTGTCCAGGGCTGCCTTTCTAAAGCTGTTTACAGTCTCCTAACTGTTGGTCACACACAGGTATGACCAGAAATGGAGATATAAGGCTGTTAATTTATTTCCTTTATCCATAGGTTGCTAAGCAATGCTAAGAAATGCTCACTGCTGTTGTGTTTAATGTGTGATCTGATGCTCAGGAGTATCCAGATCTTAGTTTATTATGCCTTCTTCAACTACATAGTGCTGCTCATGGGTCCATGATCTTGCCACCCTCGCTGAAATCTTTACAAAACAACTCTTGGACACCCATGCAAATGGGCGTAACATCTGGCTCCAACTGTGGGAGATGCACTTTTCTTAGGAGTGCATGAAAACCTCAGAATCTTTGAATGTACTTTTTAGCAATGACAACAAATGCAAGAAAAATCAACACACATCTATCATCTTTTATTCCACAATAGCACATAAACTGTCCTAATGCTCATAGAATAGATTAATCATACCCCTACCTACGTACTTTAATCAGTGAGCAAGAGCAAGTTAGGTGATGTCATCCAGCTAGTGAAGCCTCCTTAGCATTTGATCTATGCTAGGGATTCTCCTTTGTTTTTGGTGATGAACCAAGACAAGACAATACAATCTGAATATATGCAATTATCTTTAAGAAGACAAAGCAAGACAAGAGCATGAGTGTTAAGATATAAGGCTACATATGTAATAATGTCACCTTAGTGATTTTAGGTTAAATAATTAGGGTTTATATATTAGGGCTTTAGTCAGTTAGGGTTTTGGTGTCTCAAGCTCTTTACAAGAGCAAGGACATGTTGTCACACAATGTGTAGCTACCCACTAAAGGTATCCTATCTGGGATGGTAGAGGCGAGGTAGCTAACCGGTGAGACCGCAAGGGCCTCGTCCACTACTAATGAAATGTAGTTGTCACACCGGACGGGCTCGTCACTTTAGATCAATTTGGAGAATGATCAAGGGGGAGACCCTACTAGCCTATGAGGGCCAGCGAATCTACTCGACACTCTAAAGGATAAACAAGTGATGTGTGAAATGAACAATGATTGGATAGATCTAGATCTAGGGAATGAATGTGGTAGGTGAGGTTAGAGCTAAGCGAGGAGGCTTAAGATAATGAAAATTTCCCAACTTGATAAGAAATGTACCACAAAGAGTTTAAATAACGCAGATATAGATAGATCTAGTCTAAATAAGGAAAACCCTAATTAAATCCACGTAGGGTTTATGCAATTATGGATGAAGTGGATTTCAATAGGGTAGATTGGGACAAGAAATGACTAGATTTGGAGGCTTGAAGGATATATTTGTTGATTTAGAGTGGGTTCAAACATACCCAATTGATAGATCTGAAGATATGGCAAGTAACCCAAGGAGGGCACCCCACCTAGAGTAGACTAGTGTTAGATCCTAGGGAAAATGGAGTCGGATTTTAACAAAACTTGAGACCTTGGGTTTAATTAATTATCTCTAAGTGGGTTTTGATGGCCATCATCAAATAACCACTCGATCTATCAGATTTACAAAACTAGATTTTTAACAATAAGGGTTTTGAGTGACAATTGGATAAAAATATTGAAAATGATATTAACCTTGTAGATCGTACTTGCAAATACTTGTGGCTGCCTTGTATGTCGATGATCCTTCCACCTAGTTACAATTTTGATCAAGATTTGACATTAAATGAGATCGTTTTGCCCAATGAAGGTAGTGTGCCGCCTCTCCACTTGCAAAACAAACTACCGAAGTGAGATTTGGTTCACGGATGAAAACGATAAGCAACGTACGTCATCTAAAGAGAAAAATCCAATGCACAAAGTAACAATTGATCACTCCTTGAAGATGAAACGATTCGCTAGAAGAGATGATGCAAGTCATGTCCACAATCTCCCCTCAAGCAAGTCGCTACCCTACAAAAGATTAGTATGACCTCCACAAAAATATGTTGTTTGCATGCGAGATCCACTGAAATGTGTAAGCAAGAGGCATAACAATCACATCCAAGAACATTCACAAAGCTTCCAAGAGTTTCTCCAAAAGTTTTCTTGTATTCAATATTCTCAGAGCCTAAAGTCCATTTACAATGAGAGAGCATCTCAATAAATAGATCTCTCCGATACACAAAACCTAGATCCAAAAAGATCAAGGGCCAAGATCAAATGATGCAATCACTCTAATTAACGACTAAGATTAGCCATATAGCTAATACATGGATCCACTCACTAGTGAAGGGGGTCGCACCCACTAGAAACGTCCATGGGGGGGCGTACCACATAAAAGATGTGTAAAAACATGATATAGCACACATGGTGGGGCTAGGAGGTGATACACATCCTTCTCTAGCATGGCCCCATGGCACAATAACAAGGTATAACCATCAATCATATCATGGAGTGATCAAAGTCATTAGGACGTCCTCCTCAAAATACATCAAAAAAACTCCCAAAGTGGAGAATGCTTGAACATGTGGACCCCATGAAGAGTGAAATTGATGACGGAGGATGAAGGTGACCCCAACACCGTGTCTCATACCAATTCCATGCCATTCACTTGCCTCAATTGCCCAAGTCGATTTCTTTATTAGCCATTTTCATCATCAAATAATGCCTTGAGAACATAAAACTACTCATATCTCACTGGTGACTGAACCTGGATGTCAACTGACTGCAAAAATAGACACGACACCATAACAACATGGTAACATCGATTGGCTACACTCTATGTGCCCCTTTGGCGCCCTACGAGATCTCACCATCAACTGAAAAGCATTTTATTTTTATTTTTCGGGGCCAAACTGCTGCGAAATGATAAAATGACCCATATCTCATTTGCAAGTGCCTGAAACCGAAAACTAACTGCATCAATGAATTCAGAGTGTCTAGACTCCAAATCTACTAGGAATGAATACCCATACACCATATGTCCATAAAAAATGCACGTCAGAGGCCCCATCCATGTTAGAACAATAATAATAATAAAGCTTGTAAATGTTGTAATCATGAAACTAACACAAGCCATCATAATAAACCATCATCTTGAGCATGAATATGTCTAATGGACATTGATAGACCACATAATCATCATCACAATCATTGGCCAAAACTCATCCCGGATCTTTGTAATGTCCCTTTTTAAATTTTTTACCAAAATCTCAATTTTCCAAATTTTTCACAATTTTGGCTCTTGACTAGTTTTAGTGTCTTGGTCTCCAAATCAGCCCAATTGCTCCCAAATCTTCAGAGAAGGTGTATGAATGATATAATAATTTAATTATTATGTTCAGGGATGCATTATGGCCCTCCAATCACTTCTGCAAGTTTGTACTAAGTTCTGAACTCGATAGATGATTTTACTGGCAAGTTTGGTCTCAAATCCCCCTCGGGGTATGTGGTAGAAATGGCTTCCCAAATGTGCAGAAACCCACTCGAATTCTTAAATTGAAGCAAGGGATGTGTAGAAGACATTATCAGAGACTCATATGCATAACCAATCGACCTCTCATGGCTGTTATGACTTCTTTCAATCAGATATAAAAAACTAGTTTTGGACCCTTGGGAAAATGAGGTGTAGTTTGCTCCAATTGTTATGGAATTCGACCCAATGGCCACACATTCTCAGTTACTGAACATGAAACCCATAATATACTTTAATGACAGCCCATTCATTCACAAATCATCAATAGTTTATACATCCATTTGAATCCATCAAGATTACAAGAGTTTACAACAAGGTTGTGGGGAAATGGCATTGTTTCTTCATTATTGAGCAATAATACATGGGATTTCTTGGCCTTTCAACCCGAGAGCTTTCTGAACTTAAAGAGCATAGCATTTACATCAGAATACAAAATACTGGATCAAGAGAAGGTCCCTCAAAGAGATGAATAGCTCACCAAGTGCGCTTCACTCCATAGAGCTGAAATATGGTGAGAAAACTTGAGATGAAAGGAAGAACAAGATGAACTTGATATGTCCACGAGTTGTTGTAGCTTGCACCTGTAACTTATGACTCCATTGAAGCTCCTTGAAAGACCTGAGTGGCCTCTCCAAACACCAACTATGATGGGAATCTTTCACCCTCGAAATTGGCTAAGGCATGAACTAGTCATCCACTAGCTCTCTCTCTTCACAATAAATTTTTTCACAAATGATCAAAAGGGCCTTCTCATGGCTGATCCCTGCATTTTATAAACATTATTGGTCTTCTAAGGTTCCAAATCTATCCATAAACCAAAGCCAAGTCTAATTGGTGTGGTTGCTCATGCTATGCCACGTGGCCTCTCTCTTCACCTTCCCTCTTCTCCCAAATTCGAGTAGGAGCCTCTTGGCCTTCTCCAACTCCCATGAGCGCCGTCTAAGATGCTCTATTCAGGCCTGACATGTTAGATATGTTAGATGTCAGCCTTTAAATCTGATTTGTGTCATAACTGTCATAGAATCTCCATCATTGGTGTCATAGATGTCATAAATGTAAGGGGAATCTAACCAAGTGTCCATGAAACTCCCATTTGGCTCTTCCTCTCCCCATGTAAGTTACAATTCATCCCAAATTTGACCTATGAAGTATATGGACAAGTATATTAACCTTATAATCCATCCAAAAACATTAGGCTTCCCATAGATTCGAGATTGTAAGAGGAGGATGCCATTTAACATAGGAATTCTAGCTTGAGTGGGCCCCATAGTCTCCATGTGTCTCCATTCTCCATAGCCATTTCATTTTTCACTTGCATTCATTTAATTAACTCCATTAAATAAATATGTATTCATTCTAATGTTTAAACACCATTTATTAGCTCATTTATTAACATCCCAATGTTTCCACCCAACCTAGGGAACTAGTAGGATTGATGGAATTTTCCTGCTGTGTAATTATTTGAATGGGGACATTATAATCTTGCTGCTGACTTGGTCAAACTGGGTAGACCAGGTCAAGAATGATCAAGTAGTGACCCAATTGCTAAACTCTGATATTGTAAAGTACAAAATGGATATGCATGCTCAATTATCTATGTGAACAGTAAGACTCAAGTACAAGTAGCTTCTGTTGGCGATTATAAGCACAATATATATAATTAATATATCTAAATCAAAGTAATCAGCTGCTCTAAACAAGAACATCCAGTGTATACTCATTTATCGATTTGGCCATTTTGCTAGTCAAGGGTGAAGGTGAATAAAACAAGGTAAGGCCAAGGGAATGACTTGAGACTCAACACTGTAAGCATCTAGGATGAAGGAAAAAGGGATCCACATAACACATAAGTTGGAATGGGTGAACAATAGAAGTTGGAATGGGTGAACAATAGGGAATGGTGGTGTCTCACAGATGTGTGGAATAATGAGAAAGCTCCACTAGACTCTTAGACAAGCAACCTTTTTAAGCAGTTTTTTTGCACAACAAAATACACTAGTTAACCTCTAAAGGCAGGTGCCCTGGAAAGCCTTTTGGGCTTCCAGAAAATGACAAAGACATAACCTTGAGAGGTCAGTCTCACCCCGTTGCTTTGTAGTGGCAAATGAGCCGTACATTATACAATGAATGAGTGCTCATCCTCTGGCCATCAACTTTTTAAAACATTTATTTCATTTGACTTGCCATCCTCCAAGAGCATGTGCCCTGAATAGCCTTGCGGGCCTCAGATAATGACTCGGAATGACCTCCATTACATACCACCATCCATAGGTGCAATGGAGTGACCACCCTGTTGTCCTTTGGGGGAAAACAACCTCACATCATACAAAGGATGAGTTCTCGTCTCTTGGCAACTAGTTGACTTTATATTTCATTTGCACAGTGTTTAAAAACACTTTTGTTTTGCTGGCTAGGCATCCATTTAGATTAAGCATGTAAGTTTCGATGCCTTAGTGTCTAAGGACACTTTGGGAAGACTACTTGTGTTCAAGACCTAGAGGAATGCCATCTTTGTGATTAGATCCTAGAGGAAGGGACTCTTTTGA
>LPNX010180578.1:105003-119575 GCA_001517045.1 Pseudotsuga menziesii | reverse complement strand
ACACTTCTTATGCTTGTTTTTTCCTCAACAACTCTTTTCAGAGTGATGTAAAAAGTGGCAAACCTTGTATCACAAGGCCTCAACAACTCTCTAGATGCATTTTTACTATATAAGCTGAAAGTGAGATGATAGTTAATGATGAAGTTTGTAGTAGTTTTTGCTCTTCGGATTGTCTCATTTACGCATGGAAATTTGGCTAAATCATGCAGCAATAAATCCAAGCAATGAGCTGCACGTGGTGTCCAATAAATAGTTTTATACTTCTCCATAATCAGCTTTCCTGCACCAACACAATTTGAGGCACTGTTGGTGACAACTTGGACCACATTTTTCTCCTCGACTTCTTGAATCGATTCATCCCAAAATGCTGAAAATGTATTCTGATGTTTTCACCTCATTCATTACATCAACAGCCTTCAAAAAATATACCCCTTGAGGGCAATAAACAAGAACATTTATTGGTGGCTAATGGCATGAATCAGACCAACCATCACTCAAAATCGTGCAACTTGTAATCTCCCAAGATTTTTTAATGTCAGCCAACCTGTTTGTCACTCTTTCCTTTGTTTTTTTTAAGAGAGTGGTCCTTAAGGCTTCAGATCTAGGAGGAACATACCCCTTGCCAAAATCAACAACCTTTTTAATTGCATTTTTAAAATATGGACTTCTTGCCACATTAAAAGGAATGGAACATATGCATAAAACATTTCAGCGAGAGAATCATCAACTTTTTGTTTGTCTACAGGTTTCCAAAATGTATTTAATGTAGCTATTCCACTTCCACCTAATGTTGTTGGGGTGGAAATTGAGCCACCAAATTTTGTGGTGTGAGAAGCAATTTCAGGTGAAGAAGACACATCAATCTCCCTCTGAATTCTTTGCCTTTTTACTTCTTTTTTTCCCTTTTTTGCTTTTGACAAATAAAGTCTAAGAGACCGAGTCTTTTACAGACACTATCATGCTAGAACACTTTATTACAACTCCCCTATGCGCTATGAACATGTGATATAGTACAACAAGCACTTCCGAAGGTCTTTTGAAGTCCGAACAAATATCTTTGTCCAGTTCACCAGGCTCACTTGATAAAAACCACTAAGTACAACTTAGGTGGTAACATCTGGCTCCAACTGCGGGACGTGTGCTCGATTTGGTCATAGGGCAAGGAGAGGATACAAGAACACCAGAATCTCTGGTTTATACACCCTGTGAAAACATCTC
Organism: Pseudotsuga menziesii; assembly: GCA_001517045.1. Classification (NCBI taxonomy): domain Eukaryota; kingdom Viridiplantae; phylum Streptophyta; class Pinopsida; order Pinales; family Pinaceae; genus Pseudotsuga; species Pseudotsuga menziesii. The sequence goes on along the minus strand of LPNX010180578.1, from coordinate 118,357 downwards.
AACTTGACAAGAAAACCTCAGTAGCACAAGCTTTATATAAAAACCAAATGAACCATTAAGCTGATTTATTTAAACAAAATAAATGTAACTAACTAATGAAAAAAAAGTTTTATTATAGCTAAGTACAAAACATAAATGCAGAAAGTAAATGCTCTCTTTTAAGAGCTTATTTTCCTACTCTAATCATGATATAAAAAGATTAGGTGTAATAAAAAATCTAATGTAACCACCTAAGCATTTTATTAACATAAAAATTATTTTCCTTGTCTTTGGTTACCGGCCAAAGTAAGGATACTTTATTTAGAAAATGCAAACCTCTGTGATGACCCGGAATGGGTGGGTTGGATGGGAAATCATAGGCATGAATAATGTCATAAAAATTCTTCCCAAACTGGTATGTGCTCATGCAGGCTGCTTCTATCCATGACTGGATAGGACTGATATACCAATCAGTATGATGAGGCGGACTGACTATATCATCATACTGATCATCAAGGCTTACCGAATGATAACTCATTGTATAAGCCCCAAGCTGCTCCAAATCATAAGGAACCTCTATATGTGAAGAAGATGGCTGAGACTGATATTCCGGTGACTGCATCACATCTGACTTTTCACAACATTGCCTCTCAATGTCTTCATTACTGATACCTTTATGCGGCTCTGCATGATATGACTCTGAATGATCATGTGGAAATTCTCACTGCTCTTCTTCCATACTAAGATTTTCCCAGGTATCCATGCTCCCGTCTATGGATGTATCGTAGATTGGACTTCCACAAATTTTTGAATAGACACTCCCCTTGCTGGACATATCATGGATGGGGTTCTCAATAAGATTTTCACAAGTTGGATTATCTATGAAATTTCAATAGTCATCACTCCCATCTATGTCGGATATGAGAGAGTCTTCCTCGCTGGTATCACATCCTGAGATATAACTACCCTCCTCCTGTTCATAATAATCATCCTTCAAAGTTTTGGTTTCAAAGATATTACAAGAAGTTAAACTTTCCAAAACTTCATCCCTAAGTGATGAACATAGAGGAGTGTCATCACACACATTATAAATTTCTTCATAAGTGTCGATCTCTGTAATGGTTTCCTCATGAGGGCTATCTGGACAAACATTAGCATTGCAACAATCTTGAGAAAATCTAAATCTTGCATGTTTTCAGTTATGGTGACACGAGGAGAGTCTTCAACAATGTGTTCAATCATGGGTTCCTTGTGAAGCTCTTCAACGTGATTGCCATGGATGTTCCCATCTTCAGAATCTTGCTGTGTATTGAGAGATACCTCATATTCTTTAAGAAGCTGCTTAATTGCTTCCTTTCTTAAATAACTACTAGGACGTTCTTTGATGGGAGTATCATGGATCTCCTCCTCATTTAAATGTTCAAGAAGTGATTCCAAGTCTTCAATACTTTGTATCATGGCAAAAGGTCCATCATATGTTTCTATGTGATACTCTATCCCAGATAGGTAGAAGGTAAAGATCTTTTCAAGGAACTTTTTCAAACCATTCATACTACCCCTACCATCATGCCACTGCTTTAAAAACATCCAAAGGAAGCTTGGAATGAGGTTATACATTTATTAGGAAGGCCCTGATAGAACCAACAAAAGGCCTCACCCTGAAAAGTACTAGCAAACATTTCCATCATATTGTCTTCATAAAGCACATTGGAGTCAGCCATCAACTGAAGGAAAGATATGACATGCCAGATGGCCGAATCACCATAATTTCCATGAAAGACTGGAAGCCATTTATATACATCCCCCACATCATGACCAAAGTTAGGAAAACCCAGGATGTTTGAGAAATCGATAGGCTAAAAAAGTCCGGCTATCTGGGCACCATGCTGCTCCCTTGCTTCATCCATATAAAAAATTAATAGTATGCATTTGATATAACCATTAAACCTTGTACTGAATAGGTGTAGCTATCAAGTGATGAGCTTTAAAGGTTTAATATGTCGCATGGGCTCATCTACACACAACAAAACTTCGCAAGTTTATGAGATAACAAGGTTTTTTCCCTTCAATGGAGTTGCCATGTGAGAATTAAAATATACATTTAAGAACTCACAAAAATTATTGTTTGCTTTTCTTTGTAAAAATAAAAACTGAAAAAAGTCAGTGGAGTCGCCAGATGAAAATTAAATATCTATTCTAAGCATTCATCAAACAAAACAAAAACAAAAAAGAAGAAAACAAAAGTCATACTTCGGGAATAAAAAGATTTATCCTCGGCAACGGCGCCAAAAAGTGTTGCCGCCTTTCACACACCTGGGGGGGAACGTGGCAGAAATCTTCAAGCCACTCGGTGTGTCCTTGGGGGCAAGTCTCGAGTCAAGGCTGTCACCTTGTTCTTGACTCCTCCGTTTAGGCTCAACTCCTAACGAAGCCAAGGGGGGTAGACCCTATTAAGTTACTAAGGCAAAATTATTTAGTATGATGATGTTAAATTGAATGAGTTACTTAGGATTTTGAGATTTAACCATAAACAACCATAGATGACAAGATACATAAATGAGCACACGAAAGCACAATGCTGAGACACAATATATATATAGAAAGAAAATAGCCAGTGCCTTAGAATGGAGTCATAAAATAATCAATGTACTTGCATGTGCTTGGAGTGAATGTTTTGCGATTGCCTCTTGGTACGTTTTAAGTTAATGTGAAGTGTGAATTAATTAAATTAGGCGAGGAGGGGACTCCAGATATACCCGAGGGTACTTGGAGTATGTCCAAAATGAACCTTCACGGCTACCCGCAAGGAATATGTGGGTCGAATGGAGTCTCTGAGACTGTTGTTCATAACACACCCGAAGGTGTAACAGAGATCGGTGCCTCGAAGTCACTTTTCAGGAGTTCCTGTTTCCTTTGGGTATTTTGCCACCGTTTACGGTTTGATCGAGGCGTTGGATTTTTGCCTGATGGTGGTTGATTGGGGAAGGTGAAGACTGATTAAACTAGTCACTCACGTTGCTTTTGATGTAGCTTGACTGATTAGACGAATCGCAGCCAAGTGCAGAGCATACACACCGGAGTCTTGTCAATTTTAGTGAGTTTTAAAGGGTGTGTTTTCTTAGAAAGAAAAACCCTCCAGGAACCTCTTTCGGTCCAAGTGGACCTCAATCGGGGAATCAAGGAGGGGTTTGATTTTAGAACAATTACTTACAGAAATTAAAGATAAGCAGCAAACAGAAACAAATCACAAGTTTTCTAATTATTCCTACCACACATCTCTTTTCCCTTGCGGGTCAATCGGGAAGTCGTGGGTGGGGTAAGTATTCAAGTTACTTTGATAATGTAATATGGAATATATGATAAAGTAATCAAAGCATGTTATTCTGCATGAATGAAACGAATCTAAAGCGAAAATAAGTAAGACAATGCGAAAAACGACAAAAAAGGTGCGAATCCCCCTAGGGGGGATGGGGAAAGGGCTTGAAAGAGCCTATTCGGAGAAAACTTGTATTACTTGCTGTTACAATATCAGTGAAATTATCTGAATCCTCTTGGATGAAACCAAGACTTTACAAATTTCCCAAAATTTAAAATTATGGTCAAAGGGAGACCCCTGGGGGGATTTGGATGATCCAAAAGCCACTTTTGAACCGCAGCTTCTCCTCTTTCTGTTATGCCTGCTAAAAGACATCGAACTTATTAGAATGAAATATGCCCAAAAGCACTTTGAAAGTACCTTTGGGTCAGCCTACTTTAAACCAAACAAAACTAAGTTAAAACTAGCTAAAACGGTGAAAAAAGAACCAAAGAAAGCAAGTTTTCCTTGGGATCTTGGCTTGCTGTTTGGACAGCCAATAAAATATGCACTGATTGCTGGATTTGATCTTTTTAAAACAGAAAAAGAAATCTAGAGCATGCAACCTATGGATTCTCTTTAAATTGGCATGCAAAACAGACGATTTCCCTAAACTAGATCTAGAATGCTTTATGAAACCCCTTAGGAATGAGATCTAGAATATGAGCCTTGAAATAACAGATCTATGTAAGTTTTACTTTGATATAATAGATCTGAATAATGACAAAGCTTGTAAATAAAGTAACCAGGTAAAATTTGGATTTTTAGAAGGAGGAAGAGAGAGAGAGTGCTGGAGGCCTTGAAGATCAACCGTGTAGCTTTCTGGTGGAATGTCGAGGGACTATGCCTTTGAGAAAGTTTTGGAGAAAGTGAGGAAGCAAACTAGATCAGTGCCCTCTCCAAGCTAGGAACCCTCAACTTAATGCAAAGGCTTGCCAAAATGCTTGTGAGATCCGGTTAATACATAAACAGAGATATTAGAATAACATGCATATAAACTTATAAAACATGTTGAATCTAGATCTCTAAACATGCATAAAAAGGAAAGAGATAGCCAATAAACTTATTAACAAACTCCTTTCCTATCAAGATCATAATAAACTTATTATCAATCTTTTAGCACTGGATCCACAAAAAATAAGCAAGTTATGAACATAGATACAGGTTACCTCAGTAAAACATGGCAATGCTCATCCACACACACAATAACATGAAACCATCTTGCCTCCAAAGCTTTTCTTTATTTCAAATGAAAAATAGCAACATTACAATAGCAATAACACCTCAATCCCAGTTCTAACTAGCTTGGAAGAGGTAATCTGTGCTTTATTTATAGCAAAAACAAGAAATCTAGCCTAGGCGGGGCGCAATTCCCAAGGAGAGAGAGACTGCAGCTGCATGTGGAGTGAATTTGGGCTTGATCTGAGTCTATGTGAGTGCAACTGTCAATCGGAGAGCTGATCTGAGTCTCACTGAGTGCAACTGTCAATCGAAGAGTTGATTTGCCTGACACCTCAACCTGCTAACTGAAGCATCCACCAAAACTCATTCAAATGAACCCACACGTGTGGAGGAGAGAGGGAGGGAGGGCGCAATTCCCAAGATTGCATGCATTAATGTACTCTCTTTTCAGCCCAGATCAGCCCCTTCTGTCAAGGAATGGTCAGATCCAGTCAGTTCGAAAGCCGATGAGACTGATATCAGTCAAATCGAAGCAAATCCCAATGATTTAGGATTTTGAATTTTCTCCATTATTTAATTAATTTATCAATTAAATAATCAATATTTGATTTTTAGGGATTTTTGACCTGAGTGATGGACAAATTACTCAAAACTTAGAAAAAGTGGGTCTATGGGTTTACATGGTGCTCTGAGCTTGAAAATGAGCACCCCCATGACTGAAACTGATTTCCAAGCTCACTTTTATTACAAAACCAATTTTTCCAATTAGACTATTAAAAAATAGCCTAAGTTTTGTGGAAAAATTAAAATTAAAAAAACTTAAAAAAATAAAAAAAATTAAAACATAGGGCGACTTAGACATGTTCATATGACTCGACCATGATGCCTAGCATGTTTATACATTGACACATAGACTCTAATAACCTCAATAGGCTTAAATGCCAAGCCGACCACCCCAACTTTGGAGGTATTGAGTGAAAAACTGAGAAATTATCAGTCCTTTATTCAACAACTAATAATAACCAAGGGAAAAAACACCCTGGGCTGATCGGATTGACAAATAAAGTCTAAGAGACCGAGTCTTTTACAGACACTATCATGCTAGAATATTTTATTACAACTCCCCTATGGGGTATGAATATGTGATATAATACAACAAGCACTTCCCAGAAGCACTTCCGAAGGTCTTCTGAAGTTCGAACAAATATCCTTGTTTGGTTCACCAGGCTCACTTGATAAAAACCACTAAGTACAACTTAGGTGGTAACAAGACTGAAGCATTTGCTTGATGAGCGCGTATGTTTTCCACAATGCTCACAAGGCTGAAGATCAAAACATTGATCTTTCATGTGGCCAACTCGATCACAGTGTTGGCATGTCAAACTTTGAACTGGAATGGATGAAGATGAACTCTCATGGAGGAATCTAGCGCTCTAAAACTAGATGGGCTTGGAGAAATCAGGAATGTGAACTGTCACTTCCTTGTATCCAAGACTAGTTCTGTGCTTCTTGTGGCTAATCTCTTCCCAAGGTCTGATGATCGGCTTGAGAAGGGCAAGTGGAACCTTTGTATGCATGTCTTCATCTTCATTTTCTTTTGTTTCTGATGGGGTGTCACTGATCTGCTTATGTGATTCTGAAATGGTTTCATGCTATGTAGGCTGTTGAACAGAATCGTAAAGATGATTGTTTTGAACATGAACAAGTGTAGAATATTTTCTTCTTGTAGAAGTTGTGACTCAAGCTGTAAAAACTCAAGTGTATCTTGTGAATCTTGTACACAATCTCGAATATGAGTGAGGATGGTCTTGTCGACCATGACGGTGTTGTTGACAGAGGAAAACGATAGAGTGTTCAATAACCCTACAATTGCCATTGTTAAAGGACTCACTCAAATAACCAGGGGCTTCTTGCAACTCCACCCTTCTACAAAAAGACTCAACACTCTCAAACTCAGAAGAATGAAGGGTGTCGGCTACAACCGAGAACGCACTTGAGTACAATGACTCACAAGAAATCATTTCAAATGAACTTACAAAACTCACAATTTGCAAGTTACAAATTTGTTGATGACCCTCAGATTCAAAAATTTCAATGCTTTACCTTGACAAATGTAAAAAGGCCTCTGGACTTGAGTGTGCAAATATGTGGTGTAAAGGATTCTGATCATGCAAGTCTTTGTTAACAAATTTCTGCCATCTTCTAAAACAATTTATTTTCTCTATAGTCTTCAAAGTTCAAACTACTGCCGTTTTCCCCAGTTCAAGTGCAAATGTGTGCAATCACTACAGGTCTACATAGGTTTAACGATTTTGGGCAATGAGTTGTAGCCGTGACAAGATCTTACGCAACTCAATGTTGCAATTTTCCCAATCAGACACTATGACAAATTCTATAATGTTATGATTTCCTCCCTTCCAAGCTGGCAGACAAGCTTTTGTTGCGGATGAAGACTAGTATCTATGTGAACTACAATCTCTCTTGCATGTTAACAATATATGAATTATAGCCATCTAAGCTTTCTATATGAACCAATGCATGTTGTTTTATTTCCATGGAGACCTGGGTAGAAGACTTGAAATTTTGCCAACCAAAAGCCAAGCATCCTCTGTTTTAACGTTAGCAGTGCACATGGGAAATCTTAAGTTGTCTAGTCTCCTGCCCTTCCAACAAAATCAACAAGATGAAACTGCAATTATGATTGGATGATAACCAAAAGAGAATGAAGATTGAGTCCCAAAGAGACACCTGGTAACCTCGAGCTCGAGTGAGGCGGGTGAACTGGAATCTACTCACGATTGAGGAGCAGAGAGTAGATACAACAGTTGTGAGAGGGCTTGACAGTCATGAGAGATATCAACGGAGATATATCAATGTCCACTTCACACTTTATCAATGCACCAGAATCTCCATGGTCACATAGTCACACATTCTCCACTACGAAGACTTCTAAAAAAATGCCAATAGTCAACAGTCGCAACATTCAAGTTGACTTCACGCAGAAATCACTCTGCCGTGTTGCAATAGTCTGTCAGTTCTTCAAAAACAGAAATGCAACACTTTCTCAACGATTTCTCCATCAATACCAACAATTGATACCAGCTCCATCCAACCTTTAAGAAGAAGCTTGAAATATTCACCAAATAGAAAATTAGTGGGAAGTATCTCTGCTGAGAACAAGATAACTCCTGAGAATATATTCTGCAGCCAACGAAAGGTATGGAGAAAAATGCTCGAAGGCCATGCTGATGGCATCAACAAATTGGCATCTGCTTCTGTCTTTACAGAAAATTTTGTTCACAAATATCATGACTATACAACTTAATCATTGAGCTTAACACTTGCAAACTTACATCAACTGTGTTGAATGGGCAACCAGAATTGTAGTTCAACTTTGCAAACAAAGAGCACCGAACTCACAGTGCTGCTGAAATCTTAGACTTCAGATGGCCCCCCTTGAATTCTCAAGCAACCAGGTTGATCAATAGTTGTTTGCATCTCTTGTAGCTCACAGATGGGTAGCACACCTGCCACTGATTTCTTCATGTAGCAACATCACATTCATTTGAGCATTCTTCAACGCCCAAGCATCATATGCACTTAAATCGCAATTCATTTTGGTACACAATTCATCTGCGCAGAAGAAAAATCAGGCACACATACGCACACGTATAGAGGGACCACCGGCGCTGGAAAATCACACAGCAATACGAGGACGTTGATAAGGATTTACACGCAGAAGTGGTAGAATTATGGCAATATTAACACCAGAAAACCTATAACGCATAGCGCTTGAAGAGAGCCGTTCAGCAAGCATGAAGCAAATGGATCGTTTGTTGGTCTCAATTACTGTTATCAGCAGTCGAGCCAGATCTAAGATCCCTCTCAAACTTCAAAGCATCTTCCTTTGGTGGCTAGACAAGATTGACAATCATCTCCAACGCAGTTCTTTCTTTCAGCACATGAAATATACTTTCACCAACTCATCTCATGCAGAGGCCCATAGATGGATTGAGAGAGAGAAGACGCAGACGACAGTGGGGAAACTAGCACATGGATTGCATCTTTGAACTTGAGATTATAATCCTTTTTGGCGGCAGAGTCTTCAAGTGTTGGCGTAGCCTTCAATCAGTTTGTTATGAGGTTGAGAGAGCAACCACCAAGGCAAGAACGTGGTCATGGTGAGAGAAGATAGCATTCATCAGAAATCATTCCACTCAGAGCTCACTCAAGGAGTCTTCAAAACAATGGCATGCAACAATCTCCATGTCAAGAGGAGAAGCACACGTAGATTGCAATATCCTGCACAGAAGTTTTGATCGTACAGATGGTAAACCAACTCAGCGCCGGCAATAAAGGTATCCTCTCATTTTCCAAACACAAGCACATCAAATTTTTTTCTTCCTCGATGGAGTGCGGGACGACCCGTATTCTCTCTTGCAAATCTTGAATCAGGAGGGTGAATACAATTCAGATCACTGCAAATATTCACACACAGGTGTATGCAGGTCTGAGGAGAATATAAACAGTCGGAAAAGCTCTAGGGAGGCAGTCTAAAATTTTGGCAATGGGAAAACTAACAACATTGGAATGACATTCATATCACAGGAAATAATGGAGCTCAAAATTATAACTTCCTAGAGGAGTACAGGGAGAGACATAAATTAGGGTTAAGATAAGAAATCACTTGATTGATACCTCCAAGGAAGTGGATGTAAACGGAGACATAATTCCACGCACATTCCAAGCACAGGCTGCAGCTCTCAAAGTGGCTATGATACCACTGTTAGATGCCCTCTAGGGCAAATTATGGAATGGCTGAACACAACCAAATACACACAAGAAGATAACCACAGAGACAAAGAAAATAGCGTGAAAGCACAATCTTCTCATTTGCAAAAGCACTTATTAATACATGAGAAGGTGATGCTTGGGTTTCAACTTCCAAGCTGTCCCTTGGACTCCCAAAGACCATTTGTCTTCACCTAGCCCTAACAGATTAGGAATGGGCCAAATACTTGGTGATGACACAGGATGTCAATAAAATGTTAAAGAAGTAATAATAAAATATGTGGAAGCCTAAAACAGTGAAATGTCTTTCTTTGTTTCCTTCGCTTCTGAAGAATGCTTCAATATTCTTTCAAAAAGGGAACTTTAGAAAAACAAAAAATTGTTAGTTGGAGGGAGTCTAAAAGGATTGTTGGTTGTCTTTCGGTCGCAATTGTTTTCGTGGTGTTGTTAACAATTAGCATTTAGTTAGAAACTTAGGTATCAACTCAATAAAATTTTCACTTGTTCGACATTAATAAAATTATCGTATCCTATATTATTTTTGTCAAATGACTATTTTGATGCAAGTTTCATGTAGCTGGCCTAACAATTTGTTTCTCATCAAGTTCTCTTTCTAATGCTCAGTGTATAATCATATATATTTATGGTGTCCATCTTTTTTTTTGTCAAATGCGGTTCACAAACCCCCCAGCGGGGCTACTACATCCATAGGAAGAAATCACAGGGGGCCCACCCGAAGGGGCCTCACCCCATTCGCTATGATTACGGAGCTAACCCGATGGAGACATCAAGTGAGGCCCTTATATAGCAATGTATAGCCCTTATATAGCAATGTACAGCCACTTAGGGATTTGACCCCGAGACCTTTTGCTCACAACTTACAGCACTCAATCACTTGAGCTAGCCTACCTGGCTGTCAATCTTTCTTCTATTACATTAAGTGAAACTTTTGTGAAATGAGGAAGGCAATGTATAGAGAATGCTACGTGCCTCTATTTTATTTTGTTTGACAGAGAAGGAAAGAAAAGACAAACCAATGTTTGCAGTCTTTCACCTCCATGTTGAATGTTGAAGTTATGGTGGTACTTTTAAAAGTATGATCAATTGCTTATAATCTGGGTTTTCCAATTTTAAGTTTGTGTGCTTTTTAAGTTCTTTAATTGATTTTTAACTGTGTTGCATGGGTACCCGTACCGGGGGGTCGAGTACATGAACCGTTACCGGGTACACGTATCGGGTACTTGGGTACTTCAATGGTACGTCCCCAGCCGTACCCAAATCCAACCTCACGTACTGGGTACTTCATGTATGAAAATAGGGTACTCGCGTGGATTTTGGTGCGTTGTACTACGTGTTTGGGTACGCGGCTGGTACAACCATTGGACAATTTATCTTAGCTCGTTGTTCGGGATGAGTCAATTTGCAAAGTTTGAAGTTCAAAATTTTAAAAATTAAATAATAAAACACTAAAACACATGTTATGTGGGACCTTTCCCCTTACCTAAACCAGCGCAATACTGCATTTCTCACTGCTAATGCAATGTGCTCACTACTCCGGCGACGACGTGACAGAGGACCTTAGTGATGCTAATGACATTGATCTTAAGGCTGTTGATGACATGGCTTGAGGAAGCCAAATCAACTATCTTGTTCATGTTCAATGTTTACTGTTTTGAACTTTCTTTTTCATGTCTAAAAATACCTTTAGGCAAATTTTGGATGTAGTATGGCAATGAAGTTTGAACTCATGGTGTCATGAACATATAATATTTTATGTTGTTAATTATATTAATTGTGCCGAGGGGCGCTCTACAGCCCAGTATGGGGGAGATCTTGTAACATGATGTAACGTGATGTAACGTTTGTAATATGTCGGCAAAAAATAATAGTGATAGTGAATATTATGGGAGAGATCTTGTAACGTGATGTAACGTAAGTAATGTTTGTAACATGTCGGCAAAAAATAATAGTGATAGTGAATATTATGGGAGAGATTTTGTAACACAAAATAAAAAATAATATCACTTTCATAACGTTATTTTTATTAATAAAAAATAAATTTTTTAATAGGCCAAAATAAATGTCGGCCACAAAAACAATCTAATATGGGGGAGATGTTGTAATCTTCCTACCTAACAAAACAATAAAAAGGTAAAAATTTAATTATCCGTAAAAAAATACGTGGATCAAGAAAAAAACACAAAATTGAATTATCCGCAAAAAAATGTTGGCCTTGCATTCTAAACAACCCATGGTTTAGGAGGCTTTGCACATGGTTTTTAAACCATGTGCAAGGCCTCCTAAACAACCCATGGTTTTATTGTACATGGTTTTGGAGGGCCTTGCAAATGGTTTTAAGACCATGTGCAAGGCCTCCTAAACAACCCATGATTGTAGGAGGGCCTTGCATATGGTTTTAAAACCATGTGTGGGGAAATGATGCAATGTTCGTTCCTAACAAAACAAAAAATAATAAAAAATATTATATGTCGGCCATAAATAATATTAAATATTAATAATAATAAAATTATATGTGGACCTTAAATAAAAAGATGTGTCTTTTAGTTTGAATCAATTCAATGGATACCTAAGAAGAGGTTTGCACCTCTAGAGATTTGATCCATCTCGGCACTTGATAGAGTCTAGGATTTGGATCTACGTTGGTATAACTTCAGTCTTCCAGTTGATATCTACTATGAGTCTTTGTCATATGATTTATCAAATTTATTATTTTCTATTTCAAATTTTCAATGCGAATGTTCAGATGAATCATTGAATTTAGAAATATCAAATATGCATGTATGATGTGAGTGTGAAATGTTTTATTTTTATAAATTTTAACACACGCACACACACACACACACACACACATATATATATGTCTACAATACCTCCGACGTACCCAAGTACCCTGTTTCAAAAAGTGGTGCCCCCGTCCTCGTCCTCGTCCCTGTACCAATACCTGTCCCCCTACCCACGTTTCTTGGCAACTTAGATTTTTAATAACATTTAATCTTTCTAAGTTTGGAATACTGTTTTTGGAAAAAGAATACCTCGTAGTCCTTTGACTGTCTTGAGGACCTCTTTGCATGCCCGAGATAGTTGAGGGATGCCCAAGATGCCCTTCAACCATTCATGTGACATGAGGAAGCACCCACTTTTTTGGAGGAACACCCCCATTGAAAAGGGGTTATTTTGTCAAGTTACCTATCCCCAGAGTTGCAGATGTCTCTCCATGCTACATAGAAATTGGAAGACCGTGGAGTATGTAAAGTTTAAACCCACCAAGGATAAGGCTTTTTGTGTGGGGATGCTTGAATGGCAATTAAAGGTTTTTTCTAGGTTTACATGTTGAGATTATGGTTAATCTTCTCTTGAGGCCATTTGTTGACTGTCTATTTGAATTTTGATGTATTGGTGATTTCATTGAGCCTACATTTAGGTATTTAACCCATTTGATCGTATTTTTCTATTTTTGACTAGGCTGGCCTAGTCACCCTCTTGGGGCTAGTGCCCTAGACCTGAAAGGAGGTGTATACATAAAACACACTCCTCATTTGTAAATCATTCACTCAAGTTATTATTTGATAAAGGTCTAAGGGCAATCCTCCTCTAGAGCTTTTCTCTTGTTCATGTGTTCAGGTATTACAGCAATCTCTTGTTCATCATTCTAAGCGCTGTTTCATTTGTGCTTTATTTTTTGCTTGTCTGGAATAGGGCTTATTGGAGATTTCACTGTAGATTCACTATATTTTGATCTCAACATTATAGGGTAGTTGAAAATGAAAATGCTACTTTATGCTAGATGTTCAGTCTCAATTCTGAAGCTACTTTATGCCTCAGTTTATATAGTATGACATTATATTTAATGCTTATCTTTCCCGCTGCTGTGAACATCAGGGGAAACAATACGTTGCATAAATGGGAAATACATCATCTATGCTTACTCAGTATGACATCGAGGATGTCCAAGAGCACTGCAATAACATGTGTATGTAGTGCAATATCTGCTTTTCCTGTTGTCCAAGTTCTCTTTTTTTAGTCCCA